>ML800891.1:56692-85574 GCA_009831015.1 Picea engelmannii | reverse complement strand
ACACTAGTGTACTGTGTATGTGTATGATTGTTCATTTGTTCATTGCTTATTTACTCTGCAGTTATTGGATGATAATGCTACATTGATATAACACTTGGATTATATGGTTAAAAAGGATTAAATTGCTTTATTATTGATTCATCCCCTCTCTCAGTAATCCAACAAGGGGTTAGGGAGGTTAGGTCCCTAACACTGCATGAAAAATCCATTATTGATTGGGGTTATATTATCTCAAATGGAATTTATTTCCATTTGAATAACCTCAAAAAGAATTGAAATTTTTATATGACCTCTTACCACATTTTCGCCATCGCTTATGGCCATGTGTTTGATTATTTTCCAAGGGAAAAACATGTTGATTTTAAATTGGAGCTAGTTTATTTGTGGTATTCGGTCCGATACAGACATAAATATCAATACAACTTTTACTCAATTCATAACAACTTCATTTCATAATTAAAAAAGTTGATTTTTGGTTATAATACATTGAGATTGTCCCTCGAAGAAACTTCCTTTCTCTCTGGGAAAGGAGCTTATGAAATGTTTGAATAATTTACTGTGATTAGATTGTTTGGTAGTAAGGAGAAGACTTTCCTTTTACCATTTTATGTATCAGATAAACTCTTTGTCATAGAAATGTGAAAACATCATAAGACTTGGGCCCACTTCTTCCATGATAAGAGGAAAAAGCAATGCATACCCCTACCACGGGAAATTGAGAAATTTATTGTTAAGCATGTAACCCACCTTAATGAATTGGCAGTACACCATGAACAACTGGGCTTGAAGGAAGCTAAATTTGTTGAGGGTTTTGACCTAGACTATAAATTTACTGCACATATGGAATTAGTCAAGTACTCTTCACATTTCACCAAAATTGAATTGTTTCATGATGCTGGCGAAGATAATTTAGATCTCCATGAAATAGTTTCCTATCGAGTTTCAAATGACACAGGAGAAATAAACAACACCAATGAAGTACATAGACAACACGGTAGGGAAGTGACAAATCAAATCCCTAATTCACTAACAACATCCCAAAGAAGCACTCCATTGAGGACGAAGAATAAAACCAATGGAATGGAGACCAGAAAAACATCAATTGGAGGGTTAGATGATGGTGGAGATAAAGAGCCACCGAAGAAAAATATTGAAAAAGAACATATTACGTATACTCATGCAAAAAGAAAAAGGAATACATCATCAATCAAGTTAAGCATACCTGGAGTCCAGGAGAGTCCCTGTGCAATGGAATTGGATGAACTCATTGAAGAACCTAGTTGGTCCGCACAAAGATTATTGGAAACGAGAGAAATTCTTAATGCTATCATTACCCAGAATCCTGGAATATTTGAAGAAGAATCTGTAACTTTACACCATGCGACCTACAATCACGAGACTAAGAAATTGTTACCAGAAAAGGTAAATACTAGGAATGAAAGGTCATCAGAAAGATGGAAATCCTCAATTGATTTGGATGGAGTAGCACCATAAAAAATTGTAGAATTCCACAGAGCTACTGGCGAGGATTTGAAGCAGTCAATTGATAACATGGAAAAAGAAAATTCAGAATTGAAGAGAAGGATAAAAGAATTGGAAGTTGCTTTGGTACCAAGACCATTATTTCCTGAACCTTTGAATTCAATCCAACCTGCACTTGTGTTAGACGATACCCTATAAAGCAACACAAAGTACAAAGGCTCATCAAGCTTATTGCAAGCTATAATAAAATATGTTGGTGATGCCATACATAAGAGAATTGATATAATCCAAGAAATTTGTGAGCTTGCCCAAAGCATTGCTAGCTTTTCGTCCAAAATACAAAATTTCAAAGAATACTTGCAAAAGGATTTGGAAAATGATGAAGGATTTTTCAAGGAAGCCGTAACTACATTTTCAAACAAATTTTCAAGCTTAAATGAAGCCTGAAGGAAAGAACAAAAACTTCCTTCGCCTTACCGTATGAAACAAATATATGCATGTTGGCTAAGGAGAATCAAGGAATTAAAAGAAACGATAAATGAAACTTGTGTCTTAAGAAATAAAAGGAGTGATTTGTTCCTCAAACTTGTTGGTCTTACTTAAGAATTAAATGGTCCCAATTTATCGATGAATACCATGATCCTATCAAAATAATTTTTAACAGGACAACCTAATGCATTAAAAATCACTTGGGAAAATGAATTTACTGAGACTATAGAGTTTTCTGAAGATGAAGTTGAAAAATGGCTAGTTTGGTATATCGATAGGAATGACGAAGTCGATGACACATTGCATCAATCAGAGATGGATTTCAGGAAATTTGAAAACCATGTTTGAAATTAAAACTAAGCATGAAATTAGCATAGCACAGTTAAGGGAATACTTTGAGGAGTGGTTGAAAAAGGCATTAATCAGAATTACTTAACCAAAAAATCAAGAAGCAACTACAGTGGTTATGCCACCTCAACCACAACATACAACTATAAAGGAATCGGTTGCAAACAAGTAAAGATAATGAGTACTTTCCATCACAGTCTTTTATTTTTATAGTCTGTGGGAGCCAATCCCAATCCTCTTTGAAGGGCGAACACATACTTTTTCTCTAAATATATTGAATTTGTATTTAAAGACTTATATTATTTTTGAGACTCCGAGAGAACTACTTGGGATACTACATTATTGTATTCTCAAAGACTTTGATTTGAAGCTTGAGTTTCCAAATGTTTTATCCGTCATAATCTATTTGGTGTTTAATGGAATGATCATTTAAAGTTCTATTATCTATGAGGTCCATCTTTCTCGTCTCTTTTCAATGTGGGTATCTTTTATTGTCTCGATAAATGTTATGATGGAAATGTCAACCTTTTATTTTTCATATTTGTTTTATCCACGTTGTAAATATTGTATATATTTGTTTTCTTTTTGAAGGGTATCTGGTCCATATTCCAGATATTTTTTTGAATAAGAATGTTAGCTTTTACAGAATTTGGTTCTTTTCAAATTTTGTTATAAGTTTATAAGAAAAAAAAGGAGTACCACCTCTCTAAAAATGTAGGGGAATTCATATCCTTCTGAGGTTTACCTTAAGACTGTAAAATAGTCTTTTAGATAAACACTAGTGTGTAATAGTTATAAACGCACTGGGGCGTTTTTTATTATATTACCACATAGAGGAATTTGTGTTATATGAACCCATTGATGCATTGTTATTATATTAATGCATCGATGCATGTTCGTCAATACCGTACCGATTCATTTTGACAAGAACAACACCGGAAAAAAAAAAACTCGGCTACAACCTTCGCTCGCCTAATTTTTTTTAGTTATATGGAACCTCCACTAAAACGTTCACAGTCAATAGAGGAGGTTGTAGCAAAGGTTATTTTGAAAATTTTGCCAAATTTTGTAACACTAAAAACCTCAGCTAGAAGGTATTCTCCTTGTAGTGGAGGTGTTCAACAAAGGTGGGAAACATGGTCGAAGCAACTCCACATTAAATACTGGGTGTAAGCCAAGAATAGGAGGAATACACAATTCAAAATCATTTTCATCCACAACATTGGTGATGGTGTAAGGCCAATCTCAGAGTGGTGTAAGCTTCTTATGGGGGTCCGTGAGACACTCTTTCTGCAAATTCAACTAGACCTTGTCACCAACCTAAAACTTGTGTGGAACCCAATGTTGATCTTGTCATTGCTTGTAATTAGAATTGGGGTTTTGCAATATATTATGAATTGATTGTTGGAGGTGTTGGATCCATTCAAAAAATTTGGTTGCTTTGTCTACCTTCGTTTGAGCATGGCAAGACTCTATCGGTGAAGATGAAATGGGAAGAGCTACATCAATAGGGGCCAATGGTTGGAACCCCAAGTAGACTTGAAAAGGGTCGTGGGCAATAGAGATGTGAATGGATATGCTATAGTTATTTTGACCATATGGAAGGTTCTCATCCTAGGTACATGGATGCTTGGTATTGTACATGTGTAGGATATGCACAATTATATTGTTGACCTCTTTTGTTTTCCCATTTGTTTGGGGGTGAAAGGTAGTTGACTTGGTCAACTTGGTGTCCATCAAAGACCATAGGATGGACCATAAGGTATTGATGAACATGATGTCCCTATCTGAAAATATGGTCTTTCGTAGCCCAAAATAAACCCAAACATGCTAAAAAATAGCCAAGCAGTGGCCTTAGCTGTGATACCCTTTTTACAGGGTGCCAAAATAGACATCATAGAGAATCGATCGAAGACCACAAAGACACAATCGTGACCATGTTTTATGGCGGCAAATATGACAAGTAATCCATGGAGACTGACTCTCAAGGCTTGTCCAGGATAGGGAGAGGAGTATACAACCCTTGCTTCTTGATGGATGGTTTAATGACGACACAAGAAATGCATGACATAATATAACGATTGACGTCCTGTCAAAGATTTGGCCAATAGAAATACTTTTGAAGAATTTCCACTGTTGTTTCCACATTGAAGTGCCCTGCTACTCGACTGTAATGTGCCTCCCAAATTAGATTTTCATGATCACTTGAAGGAACAGAGACATGGCCCAGATAGCACAAGAGCGCATCCTAGAGGTGGAAGTCTCGAACTTGTTTCCTTGCACTTAGCATTAGATAAGTAGTAGTGAAGTAAGAGTCATTGTTGTATAATTGTGGGCACCCGAAGGTATCATGCCTAAGGGAGTCAAGAACTGTAGATAGTGCCACAATCGGAGGCCGACTAAGGCAACATACAACATGGTTTGCATTTCCCTTCTTGTACTTAATGTTCAGGTGGAATTGTTAGAGGTATGTGGACCATTCCTGATGGTGGTCACTCTACAGCTTCCCATGTGTCTAGATGAATCATAGAGGCTTTTGATATGTGTGGATGATTGTTTCCTTTCCCATAGTATAGTTCTTCCATAGTCGTCTTGCTTACACAATGGGGTACATCTCCTTGTCATAGGTGGGATATCCACGAACAACATCATATAGTGTCTCACTATGATAGGCCATTGGATGTCCCTATTGAGTGAGGAGTGCACCAATAGCATAGTTAGAAGAATCTATCTCAATCTCAAATGGTTGTTGTAGGTGTTAGCACTAGGAATCACCTTCAGATTGCTTGGAAGACAAGCCCGATACCCATCAAGTTATATATGAATGTAAAAGAGTTTTTGAGGGGCCAAATGGATAAGACTCAAGATGATAATATTCCAACTCAAAAATCAGGGCTAGAATGCACAAGCAATCAAGGTCTTGGCTAACTTCAATCAATAATTGGGAGTAAGTATGAACAGAGGGAAGACTTCAGTGGGAGGAATGTAGGGGTTGTTGTAAACATCAGGTCTGCAAACAACCTAAGGAAGAAATATTCTTAACACAAGATCTTCTTGAGTTCAGAACTTAAGGACACTAAAAAAACATCATGATAATATAATAATCAAACATACACCATAATATCACCACAAACATTCATGTGAATCATTCAAAGCATGAACACTTTAGCATCATAAGAAAATAAGCTGGAAAGAGAAGTTGATTTCTATTAACCAAGATATCTTCAGTCAAGTACATAACTAGTTCACAGTAACTTCATCAAAATATTACAATATGAGGGAGCCTTGATCAACCATTCGAACCTACTAAATCATTTCATCTATTTATTTATAACAAAGAGGGAGGCAACAGTTGGAGGTACGATCTGGCCTTCTTCCCATGAAAATATCTAAGCATTTATTTCATCTAACAACTTGACGAACAACCTATGCTATAAAATAGAAAAGTGTTGGTGACTAATCCAACCAATCTTCAAACTAACTTGATCCCTCTTTGGTGCACAATTACTTGTTTTCCATGTGTCTTTCAGGGGCATGTGGCTATCATCATGCTTCCAACTACTATTTCTGCAATTCTCTCCATCATCAGCTATCCAAAATTTGTTAGCTTGACCCTCCTGGATTCTTGGTATCTATTGGTAGCACCTTTGGGTAACATTCTGAGTAGCGCACTTCGTAATGTCTTCACCAAATTTCATGAGACTCTGTAGTGCAACCTCAAACGAGACAGGTAGCAAAATAGGTAGCACCAAATATTTGTATCCTCTGTGCAAAATTTAGTCTCTGCGGAAATTTAGGTAGCGAATTTTGGTAGCGCTACTCTGGTGCGTCTCTGTGCAAATTCTATCTCTACCAAAAATTCGGTAGAGAATTTAGGTAGCGCTCGCTGTGTGTCTCTATGCAAATTTTACGTAGCTCCATAAAAATACGTAGCACCTTCACTTGGACATGTGCGAAACAAGTAGCGACCTTGAGTAGTAGTAGCACCATTATCTTTAGGTGATTCAACAACATTGTAGGTAGAAAACCATTGGAACACCAAAAATAGACTATTATGTAGCGCCATAGCGCTACAGAATGTATGCACTATTACTGTCGAAGGAGTTAATTCCTCATAAAGAGCCCAAAAATCTGAACAATAAACACTTAGAAGCCTATATAAGTGGCAGAGGTAGTGTTTCAACAACAATTTATCCTCACAAAAAGGAACCATCTTCAAAAATGGGCTCACCTTTCACTATCTACTTCGTTACCCTGACACCTTAACCTGACACTCTTCCTTGGGGAAGGAGGATCCTCCTTTGGCACAACAGGATTCTTCCTTTTAGCAGTGACATGCTTCTTCAGTGGAGCTATGCTCTCCTTGGCTGTTGGTGTCTCCTTTTCAATAGAAGCTTCAACCAATACCTGCAAGTTCCTTTGAGCCACTTCATCTTGAAAATGATGCAACTATGCTTTGAGCTTCCTGTTCTGAGACTGAAAGCCTATGTTTTACCTGTAAAGGTTTTTGAGTTGCCTATGGAGAGGCTGGGAATTTCTTGTTGCAAACCTTGTGAGGTCAACAATGTGGTTGTAGCCATCCATGAGTTATTTCATCTTAAACCTGTCAGACAACGCTTATGTTTTCAACTGAGCCACCTCCTTCCTAGCATCCCTAAGTAGCCCAATTAATCTTTTGAATGTCTGGATGTTAGGTGGAGTAGTGACATGAACAATCTCAACAGGTTTTTTCATGGTCTCCTCTTCCTGCTGCATAGGAATTTTCTTGTCTATCTCATCAGGCTTCTTGATACCTTTGCCTTTATCTTTCTTCTTTTGCACATGGGTTTCTTCTTTCTTCTCCACAGTCTTTTCAATGCCTTTAACTTTCTTCTTTGTTAGGATAAAGGATTTTGGTAGGGACTGTTCTTCAAAAACCTCTTTAGGAGCTGATGATCTTGTGAAAGGTTTCTTGAACTTGGTACTGTCTGTTGGACGAGATGAGGAGAATTATAGCTTCTTCCCTTTCTTTGTTGCAGTTTTAGTAGTAGAAGGAACTTCTTCTAACTCTGGTGGAGGAGGGGGTGAAAAATCTCTCTGTGGGGAATGGCAAGCTTCCTCCTCAGTTCCCGTGACCTCCTTGATGACCTATGAATCTTGAACAAGAACTCTACCCTTTCTCTTCTTGCTGGTACCTACTTTAGCAGCACTGGTGGATGATAAAGGGCTTTCTTTCTGCGATTGAGGAGTAGCTGCTATATCCAACTTGAAGTGAGAAGCAACAAAAAAATGTTCCCATGAGATATCTTTCTTACCCAGTTCTTCATAAACTAGCATTCTAATCAATCCAGAGTCGAATATGCTAGTATCCACATCCTTATATTTGTATTGAATCATGTCTGACATCTTACCTATGCTCCTTAGCAAATAGTAAGGAATATTCATTTCAATTTTACCAATAAAATGCAATAGAAGCATTATATGGTACTGGTATAATGTGTTGAACCTCCCTTCACATGTAAAGTATCTCTGAATAATTCTCAATATCTTGTCAAACTGCTCAATCAGTTGATTCCTTGGCACACCTTTAGACAAATCACTAGCTTGATGTTCAGGCTTAAGGAAATCTTTGGCATAGGCTGCATTCAAAGCCATGGATTTAAACCATTTCTCACATGTGATAGGGATTCCTGTTGCAGCTAAAATAGAGGCCTCAATCACCTCGAATTCTAAATACCCTACCTTGGTCTTTCGACCATCAAAATGTAAGGAAAACTGCCTTGTCACCTCAAGAGGACCTCTTTTCATATTCTGGCAGAAAGAGAGGCATCCCAGTCTTTGAAAAACTTTTCTTGCCATGGGCTCTGTCTCAAAAAGATGCATATCCAAAGGTTCAGTTCTAACTACCTTTCCCACCTTGTGTGACTTCTTCATCTAAGGAGTCTCCATAGCTTAGGATGAGAGATTCTTATGTCTATGGGGTGGTAGTGACCAAGAGGACCTAAAGTCAAACTTCAAATGGACAAGGTTGCACTTTTACAAGAACTTCCCTTAAACCAGACTAATTGCTAGTAAGCTAAACTTGGATGAGGAAATCCCTCCCTTGGATTTGTGCAGGTACTGAACAATTAGATAATGAGAGGGCACTCTGTAATTGGCCTTTGAAACTGGGTAGACAACTCCCGACCCAAGTGTCTAAGGAAGCAGGGGAGAAACAGTGTGGTTAAGCAATGCCTCTAGGTAGCGCACTGTGTATGCAGAGGATAGAACTGTCTAGATGTTGTGAGCTTAGTAGCTATGGTGGGTGAATGTATCAGACTACGACATACATGTAGTGAAATTTACAGGTTTGAAAAGAGAGGAGACAAGGATAGAATGGTGTAAGGAAAGGTCTCCTTCAACTATGCAAGCCCGATAATCCAAAACTCTGAGCGCTAACTCTATTTTAAAATTATGTGCAGAGGAGGAAACACGGGGTACCTGTGGAATAAAAAATTGTTTGAAGCCTCAGAGAGATTTCAGAAAGAAGTCACGAACATCCCAGCCTTCGAATCTACCTCAACATTGGATCTGGTAGCACTGTTGTCGACTGGTTAGAACTGGGTGTTTGCGCAGCGCAACAATCTTAAGTTTTTCAAAATCACAAACCGTTATTAGAGCTCGTAAATACAATATCTTGAAGGCATCTTTTAACCAAATCTTGGCACTGAAAACAAGGAAGATGTCATCAATATTGTAATCATAACTCAAGGTGGAAAATGATGAACGAGAAAGGCGCTACGGAAACTCCTGATGAGTGGGCAATGCTCCATTTCAAAAAATGATTGGACAAGTAAGAAAAGGATAGCAAGGCATGGCTATGAGGGCATGAATGAGGAAAATGGTATGTCAAATAAATCTATTCATGGAGAGAATCGATCCTAGTGACAAATCATGAGGGGGGATCAAAGTTAAGTCATGAACAAAAATGGTCCTAAGTGCAAATTCACATGAGAATCAAAACATAAGTCATGACTCAACACTTTATTTATCAAGGGGGTCCTAACAAACACAATTTTAAAAGGGGTGAAATTTAAAAAATAAAAATCTAAGGCTTAGGAAAAGATGGAAACAAACTAAAAAACCCAAGGCAACTTAGTGTGATAACAATAGGTATGCCAACATGAGGACTGATGCATAGCAAAGATGACATTTCAAATCCTATAATGATTTATGCTATGATTCATACAATGCAGACCTGACCTTAGCTCCACCTTTGGTCACTTGGCTTAGGGGCCAAGCAATATCAGAGAACCCCAACACAAGCCTGTAGTAGAAGTAGAAGTTGGTGAGGCCCAAGAATTTGTGGAGCTCTATCAGAGTTGTCAGGGTAATCCAATCATGAATGACATGGATCTTGGTTGGGTCCACATGCACCCCATGTTCATCCATTATGTATCTCAAGTATTGAATTCTCTACATGCCAAATGAGCATTTCTTTATATTGGAAAATAACTTGTGTTGTCAGAGGGTGCTCAGGACTTCTGTCAACTTATCATAAACTGGTTAGTTTCAACAGGTATCACGTAGAAAGAGTCAAGATCCTATTGGGATGCTCTTAGGTGTCATATCAAGGCTGGGAACCTCAGTTCTACCTTGTTTTTATTTTAGTCTATCTTTGTTGATGATTCAGAAGACTCATACTATATTTCTAGGCTTTTTTTTGGCTTCTTGTAGGATCGTAACAATTCATGTAGAAACTGTACAATTACTATAGAAACTTCCTATAAGAATTTTTTAGCTCTAGATTTCAATTTATCTTAATATTATTTTCATAAAAATAGCAATAAACAATAAGGAGACATATGGCTTGATTTTGATTCAAGGGTTAGGCATAAAGTAGTTGATTTAGTCCATGCACCAACTTAATTTATTTAATTATAGTTTTATGTCATACACTAGAAAGAATTTATATTTTCCATTCAGTTTGATTTTCATGGTTTGGTATGCTTTATTTCATGCCATCAAATTAAATTCTTTTTTTCTGCAATCTAGATTACTCTCTCTTCTAAATTGGTGTGCTTTTCATTCAAGCAATACTTTAAAGTTTATTTCTGCCATTTCATTTCTTTGCACCATTTCATGCATTTCAACCCTTGATTAATATTAGACCTCTATTGTTCTCAGTACATATTGCATATACATTGCACATCACCTCTCAAGTTTGTACGAATCTCGGGTTGACAAAGTAAAGTAAGGAGCCAGGGATGCAATAGCATTATTGTTGTTATTCATAGGTCTATGACTTTTTGGCATCATTTCCTGGGAGTTTCTAAAGTCTGGATATAATTTTCCTTTTTGTTTTATTTTGTGTGACTTGGAGAAGTACAAAAGATAAATCAGTCACAATGCCAACCTCACTATAGAATTTATGTAGTGTAAAAGCCCAAGTGCTTTCACTTCGAATGAGTATTGTTAGCTCCTTGTCACACTCTTTACATTTTTGTCTTGATTTCAATTTCTTTAATTTCATGAATGACTATACCTAGAGATAGAAAAGGAAAATTTTTACCAAAAACCCCCACCCCAAAATAGGTCCAAGTAATCCAGAGATTGGTCCTAAAACACTTGAAATTTTATTGGAAAGGGAAGCTAGAGAATTTAAAAATCTTTCAGAAGCAGGTCAATCTCCCTCACCTTATGCCATGGCTAGTGAAGAATAGATGGTAGAAGTATTTTAGTTTCCCATACGGGAATCCAATGGAGAGACTAAGATGAAAAATATTAATCGTTCTTCCTTACCTCATTTTCTTGGACTTGTTTCTAAATATCCTTACACTTTCTTGTTTTAGTTTGCACTTACATGTAGGACATATGATTATACTACTGATGAACATAAGCTCAAACTTTTTCCTTCTACCTTGAAGGATTCAACTCTAAGATGGTTCATGAGCTTGGAGGGAGATAGTATCACAACTTGGGATCAAATGAAAAATACCTTAAACAAAAGATACTGAGACTATTGCAAAGCAAGGGACACAAGGGATGAGATATTGAAAAAGATTCAAGGACATGGTGAATCTCTAGAAGACTTTGAAGAGATATTCCAACTAAGCTACAAAATAGCTCAAAGTTGTACTCTGGATGAAGACTCACTCAAGCTTGCCTTACTCATAGGAGTAAGATAGGATCTCATGGAAACATTGAATCTCCTATCTAATGGAGATATCTATCAATTGAATTATGATGATATCAAGAGAATATTTAAAAACCATTCAAGATCCTCAAGAAAGAAAGGTATAAGCAGTAGAGGTTTCGTACCTCAATATTCTAACCCTACAACTCATATAAAAAATGAATTAGGAGGGTTGATAGAAGATATGAAAATTGATATCTTGAATTTTTTATACATGGAATTGGATACTTTGTAGATAAACAAGAAACTGGAGGAAGCAGAGAAAACATTCACCATCTATAGCCCTAAATGAACTAAAAATCATCCTAGAAATGAGTTCCCTCTAGACCTTGTAGATGTTTGTGGTATTTGTGAAGAAAATCATCTAACTAACAAATGTCCTTATTTGCCAGGATTGAAAGCTACATTTTGAGGAGCAGAGGAGAATTTGGAATCACTATACTTCATTAATCAAAGGAGGATTGGAGCACCAAGACACTTCCAAGCAGGTTTGAACTTCAATCCAACTCAAAATTTTGGTGCATATAATACTCAAATTTCTTCTCAACCATGGCATATTCTCAATCCATTTCCTTGGACAAATCCAAATCCTTGGCAATATCAAGGACCACCAATTCCTCATCCATACCAATCTGTTCCTAGAATGCTACAAAATCAAAACACCTAGTGGAGTCAACCTCTGCAAGGATGGAGGCCACAAAATTTTCAGCAACCAACATTAATGCCTCCTCCCCTTCAACTCAAAACACTACTCAAAATAGTGTTCCTCCTAAACAACCTCAACTACCTGGTCAACCTGCTCCAAATCCGAATAAAAATCATGTTCAACCTGTGTACAACAATGAAACAACTTATCAAACTTATTCCTTGGAAGTACAAGAAATTAATCTCATATCAGGAAAATTCTTGCAACAACAACCAAAACTCATAAAAAATGTAGAATCTTAAAAAAGAAGATATTACCTCACCCCAACCACAAACTCCTCCTTATCCTAAAATATTAAATGCAAAGAGAACTTATACATCTAGAGAGAAAGAACTCTTAGGATAACTCAAGAGTTTGTGTCTAAAAATATGTCTCTTACAAGCCATCAAGGATGTGCCCATTTTCAACAGATTTATCAAAGAAGAGTGCATCAAAAGGCTAGGGAGAAAAATAAAAGATGGTGCCACCATAAATGCTATAGGACAACTGATTGACCTTATGTTGGGAAAGTTAATTGTACCTAAATATTTGGATACATGAAGTCCTTTAGTGAATGTTCACATCAACAAAACTTTCATCTAGAATACTCTCATAGATTTAGGGGCTACCGTCAATGTTATGACCAAAGATACTATGTTAAAACTCAACCTTCAGGGATTTTTTTAGGAATACCCCCACTGTTCTCAAACTTGCAGACATATCCATGGTCAAACCCGAAGGGATGTTGGAGGATATAATAATTTCTATTAATTCTTGGGAATATCCTGTTGGATCATGTTGTCGTTGATGTCAAAGGAACAACATCTTGTCATAGCATATTGATGAAGTATATATTTTCACTATTGTAAATGAATGGATGTCAAGTGAATTCATTGATCAATAAAGTCATGCATAGATAAAGATGGATCAATGTGTTGTCATTGATATATGATACATAGATGATGTGATGCATAGATGAAGATGGATCAATGTGTTGTCAATGATATATGATGCATAGATGGATGTATGCATGAATGTATTGATCGTTGGATCATGTGGTCATGCATAAAATCAATGACAAAGGGACAATTTCATAGTGATATATTTTCATGGGTTACTCCAATTGGATTGATGTAAATATGACTCATTATTGTCTTGTCATGGTTGATAGGAATTACAAATGGATGAACTCCAAATTGGTCCCCTTATAATTAAATCCCTCACGGGAAGACGCTTTGCAGTTCAGTTATCCTAGAAGTATGGTTAGATAATCCATGCTTAATTATGGAACAATGAGATGAACATCAGTGAATTTGTCAACGAAACTATCCTAGATGGATAGTGTTTGTCATTCTGTTTCCGGTGGTATGTGGAAGGTCACATAACTCCTCACGGTTTGAGAGTTATGACCTTACGAAGTTGGATAACCCTCATGTGGTGGCTAGAAGCCCCAAAAGGTCAAAGAAGTCAAAGAGTTTAAAAAGAAGAAATTATTTAAATAATAAAGTGAAGTGATGAATTCAAAGAGGATTATTTAGATAATAAAGTTAATGGAGAACTTTCTAATTATGGAAAGTGGTTATGAGTGGGCTAACCTTAAAATAAGGAAAGTGGGTTAAGTAGACAAGTGGCCATGTGAACAAAGTGGCTAAGTGGACCAAATTGAATAAAGGTGGCTATGTGGACAAATGGTTATTTGGATAAAGTGGATATGTGGACAAAGTGGCCTAGTGGATGCCTCTAAGGAAGCCACTTGGAGAGTATAAATAAGAGGCAAGGGTCTCTTGTAAAGTAATCTCTCTTGAGCATATATTGAAGATCTATTCTGAGGAAGAGAGTGATTGCAAGTTATGATATGGTTTTATTGGTTCATTGACTGAGTGAGCAACACTCTTATGTTTTAGTACTGATATGGTTGCCATAGTATATTGGTTACTTATACATGATTGAGTAACATTCATATTGTATGGTTGAGGAGCATGAGTAAGTTGTTGGAGAGCATAGATGTGTTGTGATTGGTTATGGTACAGATTGGACAGTGAAGGGCAGAAGTGGATGTGATAGAGGATGCAGAAGATCTAAGTTTTCATGAAGAAAGAAAACTCTATATCTTAAGGAGGCACACACAAGCTGCTGTGAGACAAACCGCATACATACATGGGTTGCACTATTGGTAGGGCATGCACATATGTGTGTTTAACTACTGACATGTCGCATACCTGTTGACAGATTGGTATATGTTGAGGATTGAATCCTCTTCTCAGTTGGTGCTGAGTTGTGTAAGCTGAGTCTTGCATTGTAGAGCTGGTGCTCTTATGGATTTGTAATTCTATTTAGTTGTTTTTTATAAACCCAAGGATTATATTCCATAATAAAAACAAAATTGTACATACATCTTGTGTTCTTTGTGGTGATGGATTGTTGATGATATATGTTGTTGTTATTTATTGCTGATATATGTTCACATAAAACTGGGTATAAATGACAGTAATAAGTGATGAGTAAATGGTGATTGCTAACTATGGAGTTTTTTTTAAGGGAATTTTAAAAAGAGCCCTACATTGATTCACCCTCCCCCCTCTCAGTGTGGTCGGTGTGTCCAACAATTGGTATCAGAGCATGCCTTCACTATAAGCCTTAACAAGCTTGGAGGAGATCCATGGACACACAAATGGATGATGAAGTTCCAATCCTTGATGAGGAAAATTATTCAACATGGAGAATAGAAATGAAAGTGCATTTGAAGGAAAAAAGAGCAGGTTTTTTGAAAGAAACTATTGGTGGATCAGTTCCCTTGAAGAATAAGTCAAAGTTTGCAGCTCAAAAGGAAGAAAAGAAGAATGATGCATTGGCTCTCAAAACCATCTTCAGCCCCACTCTCAAGTTCTATCAAAGAAAGCATGGGACAATGCACTTCCGCCAAGGATCTATGGCTAAATCTAGAGAAGACATACCAAGGAAAAAAGGAAGACACTAAAGACAACTCCATCAAGAACAATAAAGGTAAAGAATCTCCACAATCCTCTGATTGCAATAATTCTAAATGTGATGATGTTGAATGTTTCTCTACATGTGAAGAAGAATATCTAGAAATAGTTTGTGAAGAAATAGATGATAATTATCCCATGGAAGAAGTAGAAGAAGAACTTTCAAAGCTTAAAAAGAAAGTTGATTGGGGTCTGTTAACGATAAAAATCACAACGAGGATTTCGCCCGCAAAGTGTTGCTAAAGCCTATTATTTATAAGTTAATAATATATAATACTAGTAGGTGGGACCCCCTTGTAGATTCGAGGATCATGTTCTTGTTTTATATTTATGTTGTTGTTCGACACTGCTTACAGGGTTCTACATGATTGATGATGAAATCTTGGTTTTATTTGCAACATAATGGCAGATGGATAATGCATGCTATGTGTGGGTTTCGTTACTCTAAACTCTAAATTCCATGTCATGATGGCTTATGTCAACTATTATTACAATGCTATTAGTGCCATTATTTCTTACATGTTACACTTGCACAAGACACATGTTAGTCATAACAAAAGATAAGAGAAATATGGAATAAATCTAAGAAGGAAACTATGCTACACTATATGCATTTGAAATTTTAAAAGGTTGATGTTAGTCCTAACTAGCAATGTTAGTGGATATACAATGTTATTGAGTTATATTAAGGCACATTTGATATACATTATGGTATGTTTGGCAATGGTTAATGTGATATCAGGTGGCGCATTTGGCAAAAAATGGATGTTAGTTTCGATGCAATGGATTAATTGATGGTTGGATGGTGTGTACTACGTAATTGAATGAGGAAGAGGATGGAAGCAACGTTCGTTTACTGCATGTCACTCCATACTTCCCCCACTGGCCATCACCCTAGCTTGGCTATTGTTCAATTGTTTTTTTTGCCATGGTTAAGCTTCAATATTCAGGCGAGGAAGGAACTGCTCGACCAAGCTCGCATTTTTAAGGCTATTTGGTTACAGGTATGTTTTTTTTCGCCATCCATGAACTCACTCTATTTATGAAATAGATGTTGGCTCGGTGATGTATTGGTCTATTCTTTTCTTAAAGCTGGCAAATGTGTAAACTCGTGGTGTTTCTCTAGAATAGTTGTTTGTGTGTTATTCGTTGTAAATGGGAAATTTTATGGTTGAAGTCACGATTTCATTGATTATTCTGTGTGGTGGAAGCCATGAAGGATCTTTCTTGTCTTTATGGGTTTTTGTTGGAGGGTTTCATTCCATATAGACTCGTTGGTCGCCTCCTCACAGTTTTGTAACCATACCCGGTCGTATTTGGTGTTATGGGGTTGTTTTGGTTGATTTTTGAACCACCTTGGGTCACTGCATTTCGTTTTCCACTGGGTCGCGAACTAGTTTTATGATTTTGGTTTCTACATAGTTGGTTATGGTTTCTATTATGCCAAAAGTCTTTCTTTAGGGTTGGTTTCTATTACATGGATCTACATTTCTACCAGCATTATTCAGTTTTGTGGGAAAACCACAAGGGTTATGCCCATGCGTGTTCTCGGGGTTATTACTAGCTAGTAAGGAGCCTCTTCTCCTCTGTTTATAGTCTCTCCTACCTGGTGTGAACTGTCACCTTGTCATACAATTTAATGGTTATATGGCATGTGTGTCCATTGTGTTGTTTCGAAGGGTTCTCACCTACCGTTGATATGGTCGACTCCAATCTCCTTGTGTTTCAATGATCGAACGAACCCTTGACTATTTTCTTGTATTCATTGGTACTAAGACCGATTTTGATTAACTCAACAGTCACACTCTATCGGTTGTCTAGTTTATTGTTATAGTTTTTGGGTAGTATTTCCAGTGGGGTTGATTATTGGCTCGTCCCTGTTGATCGGGTTAATTACAGAGTTGACGAAATAACGTTGACAGTGGTTTGATTATTGGTATTTAGTCACTGCATTATAACATTTGAATCAATAGCTTAGCATGGTAAATTGGTTGATTTGAGAAATGAAATGGGCACACAGTCGTTGCATCTTGTGTGGTAACAGTTGGATTGTTGACTCAACATTATTTTATGCTTTGATTAAGTCATAGAAATTGTTCTTGCGTTATGTATTGGTATGTGTGTCTCCTACAACATGGTATAAGTGGAACTGATGGTCGATGTTACTGTGTGTTTAATAGCTCGATCAGGATTATTGCAATTTAAAGTGTTGATAGTTGTGCCTTGGTTGTCCACTGTGTATGTTTTATGGATATCGTGCATCGTATCATTGCACCATCATAGATGGGCATGGGTTTTTAAATAGTATGGTTTATTGCAATTTAATTGTTAAAATTGGTTGAAGGAATGGAATCGGGCATGTTTCAAAAGATCTTGTTTCAGTGTTTGATTTGAGGAATTAATTTATGAACAATGATTAAGGTTTTGATGTTGAACAGAGTTGGAAAAAATGACTGTGTTCATTGGAATTTTGTTTTAAATATTAAATGGAAGAAGTGAGAGGAAACAAAATTCTTATACAGATTGTTTGGAAAGCATGTTTGATTTTGAGTATGATGACACTGTGTTAATTAAAAGTGTTAAAGATTTAAATGTGGACAGTGAACAAGTTTAACACGCAGTAATGGTTAAATTGACCACGGTAATTGTTAATTGGTGCTGGGATAGTGGTTTTGAATACATAACTATTTTATGGATTACTTAATTAATTTTTCGAACATTATCTGCTCTTTTCCCTACCATTATTTCACTTTTCGCTAATTACAATCCCCTCACCTTCCCATATTCATTATCCACTCCATGTTCCTAAAGTTAATTACAGTTAAGGGAAACTCTGTATTATGACAGTTTAAGATCGTAAGGACGAATTATAGTGATCTGTTCTTTGGTTTCCATTACAATTGATTATTTGTTGTCTATGAGCAGTTATCGTGATCTTTTCCCCCTCATTTTAACATTTTTAGCTCAATACAACCCCTCACATATCCTAGAAACTTTTTTCACCCCCTGCTCATTGACAATGATTAAACAATTTGTATGGATTGGATTGCATGAGTCTAATATGTTGCTGAGCCAAAATTTATTTCATATTTTAAAAGGAGTTGTCATGTATGGTTGTTAAAGAAACTATTTGCTAATCAATTATGCATACATGAATGAGATTTTTCAGCCGAGGTAGCCATGGTAGAGGTAATCGAGGAAGAGGTAACTGGAACAGGGGCCCTAGAAGGCCAAGATTCTCCATACACTTTGATGCAGACTCGCAAGAGTTAGGACAACTATTTCAAGCTAGGTTTTTTAACTGGATTGGGCAAGGAGTGGTCCAACCTAGGCCTGAAAGGCCTCCCTTAAAAGCCCCACAGGTCCCTGGTATCCCTGTGCCTCCTCATGTCTCACTGCAACCTGAAGTTCCCGAAAATGACGGATGGCAAGAGATTGTCCACCCAATAGTCTCCCAACATCGTGGCTGGCCTAATTTGTGTTTACCTACTCCCTCACCTATCAATCAAATTATCCAAGTTGCCCTTGTACACTCACCAGTTCAGTCTTCCCATGCAAGCAAAAGTTTGAAAATCGAGGCCCACCATGCACCTAACAAAGGAAAATCCATTGTTGCCACTTACTCACCCTCCAATGGCTCTGATAAATCTGTGTCCTCCCACATGCATTTGAGGGATGATTGCTCTCATGTGATTAGTGATATTAGGCCTAAAGGCTCCACACAGCCTAAGGAAAATTCAGAGATATCAAAAGGTGACGAAAACAACAAGGGAAGGATTGCCTCCCAAAGTGGGAAATATGGATTTTAAGTTTTTATTTTATTGATGATAACAATTGACTTCTGAAATTTTGGATAGCACACTATTTTTTGATATATGGGTAATATATTATGGTAATAATTTCAATTATCATTGAGATAAATTGTCAAATATGAATGTGATGATGGGAGTCACAAGGAAGGATGTTTTGTTTGATTAACTAGTTGTGTTATGATTGTTAAAATCTAAAGGGAGTCACAAGGGGTCCCACCTACTAGTTATTATTTATTTAAAAAACCCTTATTATGATTTATTACTTTTCCACCTTAACTAAAAAGTTGGTTGAGTTTTAGTTAACATAACTAAGGAATAATTCAACTACTTCAACCAATTCGAATTTGCTTAAAGGCAAAAGGAAAGGGAGGAACAAGAGGAGAATAGAAGGAGAAGCATACTAAGGTTTGCTCTTTGATTTTTTGTTGAGATAATTCAGTTTTCATTCATTCCTTAATTCATTAGAACCCTAATTCGTTTTTATGATAGCAGTGTCCTATTGTAGACAACAAGATTTAGGGTTGAATTACATCATTCAGACACTTGTTTTTCAGAGGTGTTGATCTATCTTTGATAATCTGTGTAGATTTGTTTGTTTGTGAATTAGTTTTCATGACTGACAAAGGCTATTGTGTAGAGTCTAGTGGGCAACAATCTGTGGCAAGTTGGTCCAAATTTTCAAATTCAATTTTTTGATTTTCTGTCAAAAGTCCTTTTGTATGTTTCATCGAGGACCTCTAAGTTTGACTTTGGTCCAAAACATCCTCAGGAAATTTTGTAAAGAGAACGATTATTTGATGGATTGGAATGAAATAAAGGATTGCTTTATGTCTCATCTGTTTTCATTATTGACTTGGTATCTTTACTCCTGTCTCTATCTTTATTTCAACATCTGATATATTTAGAAAATTACATAAATAATGATTTTTTCAGAAAGATTTTGTTTATAAAAAAACATCCTAAGAACTTGTAAATAATACTCATGAATTAGGATATCAATTTTGATGGCTATAAACCTAGGGTGATATTCTCGTCTATCTTGCTTTAGTTGAGCAGGATCTGAAAATGTTTGAGTAAGATCATTTCATATCTTTTCCTCAACAGGGTCTATATGAATACAACTATGACCATAGTTATATATACTATAGCTATATTTCATAGAACACTAAAAGGTTTCGTGAAAAGAATCAAAATCATATTTTGAAACTAAAGAAAATGCTCAAGGAACAAGAAGAAAGTAAAAGGTCTCAATTAGAAGAAAAAGAAGAAGAGATAAAAAGACTAAAGAATGAAATAGAAGAAAATAAGAAGGTAGATAATGATATTAGCAAAATTCTTGAAGTTAATATCCATCTAAAGACCCAAATTGAAGAAGCCAAAAGGGTTGAGGAACTACTAAAGAATTAAGTAAATGAAAAGGAAGAATCATGTCATAAGTTGGAAGATGAAGTTGTTGATCTTAGAAAGAAAGTAGAGAAGTCAGACAAATTCTTGAATAGCTCAACAATATTGAATGAAATCTTGGATAGTCAAAGATCACCAAATGATAAATCAGGTCTTGGATACAACAAAGAAGATACACATGTTGAAGCAAGCACCTCAAAGAAGCTTACGGTAAGTCCCTCATTCTCAAAAGATGGAAATAATGTTGCAAGTCAACCATCTACACAAGGGAAGGAAACTTTCAAAAGAACAAAGCAAGGAAGGAATCAAGAAGCCATATTTACACCTCAAAGAAATTTCAAAAGAGAAACACCTTCAATATGGACACCAAAGCAAAGGTATGAAAATGTGTTTCATGGTCACTGTTACTCATGTAATGAATATAATCACAAAGCTTTGGAATTCAGATATTATGCAAGGAGAGATAATGAAAGGTTTCATAACACCCTAAGGTGTTGGAGATGTAATCAAGTAGGACAAGTTGTTTCTCATTGTCACAACATGAGATGCTACATCTGTAGTGGTTTTGGCCACAAATCCCAGTATTGCTGGAACACAAGAAGACAATCCATGATGAGTGTTTCATATAATATGACTAGAAGAAAACATGAGGCCAGAAGAGAAGAAAATTTTGAAAATATGGAAGCTCAGAGCTTAAGTTATGAGAAGTTGGGACACCTTCAGAAGTGGGTGAAGAAGACTAAACAATCAGAACAGAATGATGGCCCTAAGGCAAGCTCAATCTTGACTTTTTCTAAAGAATACGCTAGTTACATTGCTAATAGTCGTGTACATATGCGAGCAGACCTATAAATAGGTCGCGTACATATGCGAGTTGTCTGTATAGAAGGTCGCGTACAAATGGTAATAGTTTTTAAAAAGGCTATGCATAGGAGTTGCAGCATGGTATGATGGTATAACTCTATGTTGCATGGACTAGCATGGTTTGTTGCAGGTTTTCATGATTACATGTTGGCATACATAATTGTTGTATGTATGGTGGTGACATATGGTTGAGTGTTGAAAGACTATATTGTATGCATGGTACTAACCCTAGAGTGTGGATTGAAACATTTTTCTGTTGAGGTACAATGTTGGTTGTGACAATGAAGTTATGGCACATTTGTTATGAGATATATCATGATGATGCTAGCTAGAGATGTCATTGATCTATTGAGACACACTTCTAGTACATGTATCTTTGGATGTTTAGTATTTGTTATAGTGAATGGAAGTTGAGACAGATCTGTTAGGGTACATGGATGGTACATATTTGAGTTCCATTGATATATCTTATGATGTATTGTTAGAGGCATATTTGTTGGATATCTTGGTGCATGCATTTGGCATGTGGTTATTGTTAGAGGCATATTTGTTGGATATCTTGGTGCATGAGTTGATAAGGTGGTTATATTGTATATCATAGATGAGTCATATAGTTGATGCATGTTTGGGACACTTTTGGTACACTGATAGAGGCACCTTCTAGCAGTATGATTGGCACATGGTTTATGGTTGATATGGCATACATGTATGAGATCACATCTTGATTGTAGTTCATCCTATTTGGTGCATGGTGGATGCTCTTGCTTGGTAAAGGTGGTGATACATGTTTAGTGCAATGTTGATGCACTCATAGATGGTATATGTTTGTGGGTGATAGTACTTGGCTAAAGTACACCATTGGTATTACTTGTTTAGCATATACTTTGGTACGTGATGTATGGGATGACATAGTTGAGACACTTGATTGATTGAGATACATGGTTGTGGCACTTGGTTCATGGTAGAGGCATGGCATGGGTGATATGACACTTGTTTGAGGCACATGGTTGGCATGTTGGTAGAGGCATATGGTTGGTACACAGTTGGCACATGTTTTTGGCATATGGTTGATACACTCCATTGACGATATATTATGGTATATTGTATGGTATTGATGTACATGGTTGATATACATGGGTATTGTGCATGGTTGGCACACAATATGACACATGATGTACTTGGTTAATGTTTTGTTCATGATTCTCTATTCATTGTTGACATATCTTTTGATTCATGATGTATGGTATGGCACGAGTTTGATGCATGGACAGGTCCAAGGATCATCATAGGAAGAGCGAATCATTCTTGAAGTAGTTGATCTATGTTCTGGTTGAGCATTAGCATTTGCAGCAGAAGCATATTGTAGTGGTAGCAAATTGTTCATATTGCAGAGAAGATAGGGGGAGACATACCCATAGGGGGATTCATTCTTCTTCCCATGATTCCAAGGTGAGAGATGGTCACAGGGGGAGCATGAGCGATATGTCTTCAGCATTACATCAGAGTGATATCCCTTGTTCAAAACGGGAGATATTATTCAGAGAAATATCAAAGGCATCCAGGTAGGGGGAGCAACCCCAAGGAGAGTTCAGGCAGGGGGATTAGCCCCAAGGAGAGAACTACCCTTTGCCATTGATGTCAAAGGGGGAGAGATAATCACATTGATATGATTGAGATGACCATTGATGAAGAGAAATTCCATGTCTACATGTTTCCATCAATGATTGGTGTTGAAATCAATGTTGGTATTACCATCAATGCCAAAGGGGGATATTGTTGGATCATGTTGTCATTGATGTCAAAGGAACAATGTCTTTTCATAGTATATTGATGAAGTATCTATTGTCAATTTTGTAAATGAATTGATGTCAAGTTAATTCATTGATAAATAAAGTCATGCATAGATGAATATGGATCAATGTGTTGTCATTGATATATGACACATAGATGATGTCATGCATAGATGAAGATGGATCGATGTGTTGTCATTGATATATGATGCATATATGGATGGATGCATGAATGTATTGATCATTGAATCATGTGGTCATGCATACAATCAATGACAAAGGGACAATGTCATAGTGATATATTGTCATGGGTTACTCCAATTGGATTGATGTAAAGATGACTCATTATTGTCTTGTCATGGTTGATAGGAAGTACAAATGGATGAACTCCAAAGTGGTCCCCTTATGGTGAAATCCCTCACAGGAAGATGCTTTGTGGTTGAGTTATCCTAGAAGTATGGTTAGAGAATCCATGCTTAATTGTGGAACAATGAGATGAAGATGAATGAATTTGTTAGTGAAACTATCCTAGATGGATAGTTCTTGTCATGCCATTTTTGGTGGTATGTGTAACATCACATAACTCCTCATGGTTTTAGAGTTAAGGCCTTACGAAGTTGGAAGACCCTCATGTGGTGGATAGAATCCCCAAAAGGTCAAATAAGTCAAAGTGTTTACAAAGAAGAAATTATTTAAATAATAAAGTGAACTGATAAAGTCAAAGAGGATTATTTAAATAATAAAGTTAATGGAGAACTTTCTAATTATGGAAAGTGGTTATAAGTGGGTTAACCTTAAAATAAGGAAAGTGGGTTAAGTAGACAAGCGGCCATGTGAACAAAGTGGCTAAGTGGACAAAATTGAATAAAGGTGGCTATGTGGAAAAATGGTTATGTGGATAAAGTGGATATGTGGACAAAGTGGCCTACTGGATGCTTCTGAGGAAGCCACTTGGAGAGTATAAATAAGAGGCAAGGGTCTCTTGTAAAGTAAACTATCTTGAGCATATATTGAAGATCTATTCTGAGGAAGAGAGTGATTGCAAGTTCTCATGGACGCATTTGGCACATTTGGAAAACAATGGATGTTAGTTTCGATGAAATGGATAAATTGATGGTTGGTTGGTGCGTACTATGTAATTGAATAAGGAAGAGGATGGAAGTGACGTGCATTTACTACATGTCACTCCATACTGGCCGTCACCCTAGCTTGGCTATTGTTCAATTGTTTTTTTTGCTGTGGTTAAGCTCCGATATTCAGGCAAGGAAGGAATCGCTCGACCAAGCTCACATTTTTAAGGCTATTTGGTTACAGGTATGTTTTTTTCTCCATCCATGAACTCACTCTATTTATGAAATAGATGTTGGCTCGGTGATGTATTGGTATGTGCTTTTCTTAAGGCTGACAACTGTGTAAACTCATGGTGTTTCTCTGGAATAGTTGTTTGTGTGTTATTCATTGTAAATGGGAAATTTCATGGTTGAAGTCACGATTTCATTGATTATTCTGTGTGGTGGAAGCCATGAAGGCTCTCTGTTGTATTTATGGGTTTTTGTTGGAGGGTTTCATTCCATCCGGTCTTGTTGGTTGCCTCCTCACAATTTTGTAACCATACACGGTCGTATTTGGTGTTATGGGGTTGTTGTGCTTGATTTTGAACCACCTTGGGTCACTACATTTCATTTTCCACTGGGTCATGGGCTCATTTTATGATTTTGGTTTCTGCACAGTTAGTTATGGTGGCTATTATGCCAAAAGTCTTGCTTTAGGGTTGGTTTCTATTACATGGCCCTGCATTTATACCAACATTATTTGGTTTTGTGGGAAAACCACAAGGGTTATGCCCATGCGTGTTCTTGGGGTTATTACTGGCCAGTAAGGAGCCTCTGCTCCTCTGTTCATATTCTCTCCTACCTAGTGTGAATTGTCATCCTGTCATACAGGTTAATGGTTATATGGCATGTGTGTTCATTGTGTTGTTTTAAAGGGTTCTCACCTGTTGTTGATATGGTTGACTCCAGTGTCCTTGTGTTTCAATGATCGAACGAACCCTTGACTATTTTCTTGTATTCGTTGGTACCAAGCCCAATTTTGATTAACTCAAAAGTCACACTTTGTCAATTATCTGGTTGATTGTTATAGTTTTTGGGTAGTATTTCTAGTGGGGTTGATTATTGGCTCGTCCCTGTTGTTCGGTTTAATTACAGAGTTGACAGAATAACGTTGTCAGTGGTTTTTATTATTGGTATTTAGTCATTGCATTATAATAGTTGAATCGATAGCTCAACATGGTTAATTGGTTGATTTGAGAAATGAAATGGGCACACAATTGTTGCCTCTTGTGTGGTAACAATCGAATTGTTGACTCAACATTATTTTATGGTTTTATTAAGTCACATAAATTCTTCTTGCGTTATGTATCTGTCTGTGTGTCTCCTACAACATGGTATAAGTGGAAATGATGGTCGTTATTGCTGTGTATTTAATAGCCCAATCGAGATTATTGCAATTTAAAGTGTTGATAGTTGTTAGGACCACACTATGTACCTTTTTGCTTATACTTTTTGCCATTATTATACTCTTGATCACCTATATTTAGACTCATACTATCACTTTATCTGATCATCCCAAAGGTATACAACGTCCCTTCTCATTACTATATGTTTAATCTGTTTTGCATAATATTTTACATTACTCTCGTACTTGACTATTGATTAGAAATGCATTAAGTGTTCAAAACTGCAGATTAGCATTTGAGGCCCATGCTGAAACACAGAACTGTCCAAGGTCGTCGTTGCTGAAACACAGAAATGATGCTGAAACACGGAGCTTCTATACAGTCCGAGGTCACAGATGCTGAGACACAGAGCTGCTATACAGTCCAAGGCCGCAGATGCCGAAACATGAAGCTGTTACACAGTCCAGAGTTGCAGATGCTGAAACACAGAGGAAACCGCCAGAACCGATGATGCTGAAACACAAGGAAGTTGTTACAGTCAGCGGTCAACAAGCTCTAACTGTCGTTCCTACATAAGAAGCCGACACAGTCAGAGCGCAATTCACGTGGCTGAAACAGCCCGCGAATTACGATGCTAAAAAAGCATCAGCAGCAACGAGAAGAAGATGTTACACCAGCTATAACAACAATACCTCATCCAGCTCCTGTAATAGAATTCTGTTGCATGAAGATAGGACATCCTATGCTGGTTTAGAAAGTAGATCCGACTAAGGATAGGACTGCGATATGCATTGTAATTATTGTATCGAAGGGATTTCCTTTTTAAACGAGGGGAAATCATCATTCGAGGGATCGAAGTTTGATGCATTGAAGAAATTCCAGAGAAGAGGGACGTATTCTATTTTTTCCAAATTGTAATGTGATATTTCGACAGATGAATATAAGACTGNTTTGAGTATCCTTCTCTAGCTTTTTCGTTTCAGGGGAATCTTGTGAGAAGGGAGGGCCCACCTTCTTCACAAGATTCACCCATTAGTTTAGAAGTGTGTTAATACAGTTTCTATTTATGGTTTGATTTAACTTTTTGCAGAAACATTGTTTTTAATGAATTTCGCTTCGTTGAAACATGAATGACTCTATCTTAGTTTATTGAGTGAATTTCGTAACCCTTTTTATCAGCAATCTTGTGTGATGATTTTATAAGGGCCAGCCAGGGATTGGGTTAAGGGTTCCTGCTCAGACAGGAAGGAACTAAAACACCTTATCTTTTGTAGGTTTCATTCAATTCTGCAAGTGTGTTAGCCAGGGATAGGGTTAAGGGTTCCTGCTCAGACAGGAAGGAATCAAAACACCTTATCTTATGTAGGTTTCATTCAATTCTACAAGTGTGCTAGCCAAGGATTGGGTTAAGGGTTCCTGCTTAGATAGGAAGGAACTAAAACACCTTATCTTCTGTAGATTTCATTCACTTCTGCAAGCGTGCTAGCCAAGGATTGGGTTAAGGGTTCCTGCTCAGATAGGAAGGAGCCAAAACACCTTATCTTCTGTTGATTTCATTTGATTCTGCAAGTGTGCTAGCCAGGGATTGGGTGAAGGGTTCCTGCTCAGAAAGGAAGGGATCAGACCATCCTGTTCTTTGTAAACTTTAATTCCACAAGTGTGCTAAAACAGAAATAGGGCTTAAATCTCCTGCTTAGAAAGGAAGGAACTAGACAGCCTTGTTTTCTGTTAGATAGAGTTAATTGCCTTTTGCTTATTGTTTTCATGAAAGAGTGTCAACACTGAAGTCTCTGTTTGAGAGTAAGGGTCCTGTTCTCTGATTACAGAATAGTTGTTCTTTCCCATTGCAAGTATTATTATAATGTGATCCAGGATTCTTAGATTAATCTTTAAAGATCTGCAATAGGGAAGTTTCTTTCCTGTGATTTAATTCAGAACTTCAGTTTTATCAAGCAAGTGTGATTAGTATAAGTTTCTTTACTACAACACTAAGCTGCTTTTGGAATTGAGCATATACAGTGTGTGGTTATCTTTGAAACAAAAGACTTCCCTGGGTTGATAATTTATGTATCACTTAGTTGTTTGAATTAATTAAGAAATTATAGTGACCAACATTTTGGCGCCGTTGCCGGGGAAGATAGCTATATATTTCAAAAGCACTTGTGATTTCTTTTCTTTAGGTAAAAAGAATGCATGAAAAACCCCAAAGATACTAACCCTACAGGTGGCAAGGGAAAGGGAAAAGGAGAAAGAAAGACTTTCATTGACGAGATTGCATCCAAGTCTGAATCTGCTGCTCAACGACCAAACCTTCAAAAATAGAATTCCAGCCTTCATTTTGAGCAATTTTTGGAACAGGGAAAGAAGTTTGGAGTCCAAAGACAGTCCAGAAGCCAGTAGGAGACATTGAGGACAGAGCAAGTGCAGCAGGAGAGCAGACAGAGGGAAGCATGGATGAATACAACGAACAATTGCATCATGAAGAACAGGTAGATCCCGAAGGAGAGGTAAAAGATGAAAACTCTTTCTCTACTCTAGGATTCCCTATTGGCGATCTCCCTAGAGGAGAAGCCCCCATGAAAAACATTCCACTCTCAGCATTGCCTTTATTTTCATGGGTTATCCTCAGAAGATCCTGATGAGTTTCTGTTTGAGTTTGATATATTATGTAGAAGTTATGATTACGTTTCTAATACTCAAAAACTGAAGTTATTTCCAGCAACACTAAAAGGAAATGCATTAAGATGGTTTATGAGTCTTGGAGGCCATGTAATCACAACATGGGACCAAATGAAACATAAATTTCTGAACAAGTATCAGGACTACCGCTGAACGAGAGAAAAGAAGGAGGAGCTATTTAAAATGATGCAGAAAGAAGACGAGAACCTAGAAGACTTTGTAGAGAGGCTACAATACAATCTACAAAGATCCAGTCATCCCAATGTAAGTAAGGATATTCTCAAAAATATATTATTAAAAGGGGTAAGGGATGAATCTCTGGATATGTTGAATATGCTTGGGAAAGGGGACATATCTAAGGAACCATATGATGAAATTGTCAATTTATGAAAAAGATGTTCAAGAGGAGCTTCGAGAAACATATTAAACAACAGGGACACCACATTTTCAAGAGTCCAAAAATCAGCCAGTGGGGGAGCAACAAGAGCAGAGATAGGTAATTTACTTGAAGATTTTAAAACTGAGATGTTGAGCTCTTTCGCCTCACAAATGGATACCCCGCAGATTAAGAAAAAGCAAGCAGAAGCAGAAGCATCCTTGTCTATATTTTGTTCTCAGTGCAGAGATAAGCATCCACGAAGAGAATGTCCACTGGACAGAAAACCAATCTGCACTATTTGTGACAAAGATCATGACACCCAAAATTGTCCATCTTTACTAGGGATCAAGG
>ML800891.1:35739-52679 GCA_009831015.1 Picea engelmannii | reverse complement strand
AGAGGAGAAAAGACTAGATGCCATTCAACAAACAACCATAATTCAGCAGCAAAGATCAAAATGGCATGACAAAAATATCAAGAGCAAGCAGTTCCAAAAAGGTAATTGGGCCCTACTGTATGATTCCTGGTTTAAAGAATTTCAAGGAAAACTGTGTACAAGATGGCTTGGCCCTTACGAAATAGACACAGTTTTCCCCAATGGAACAGTAAGGCTCCTCACAATCGATGACTCCAGAACTCCGTTACTTGTAAATGGTCATCGGCTCCGTCTGTACCAGCAACCTATTTCTAAAGAAGACTTTAAGGCCACATGCATGGTAGATGCTCATTTTCTCTTCATTGAGGGGGTCTCTACCCCTAATAACAATTAATTCTTTTAAATTAATTTTTCTTTAGTATTAGATTAGATTAGATTTTGTTTACTAATAATCCCTGTCAAGGAATACCACGCTACAGTCGATTTTTGCAGACCCCCGATTGAAGCACAGCCACTAGGAGAGGACGATCCTACTTTAAAGAGACAAGCTTTCACGATGCTGAAACACCACTGTTCAGCACTGTTGACTTTCACGATGCTAAAACACCACTGTTCAGCACTGTTCATTTTTCCCCGATGCTGAAACACCACTGTTCAGCACTTTTCATTCTTCCCACTCCCAAAACACTACAGCCCGCCATCTCCTCACCATCCTTCATCGACAAAACAACACCATCCAGCTATTGTTTCACCTTCTCTCTCCAACCCTCCATCATTTTTCTCGATGCTGAAACACCACTTTTCAGCACTGTCATTTTCCCCGATGCTGAAACACCACTGTTCAGCACTGTCATTTTTTTCTGATGCTGAAACACCACTGTTCAGCACTTTTCATTCTTCCCACTCCCAAAACACTACAGCCTGCCATCTCCTCACCATCCTTCATCGACGAAACAACACCATCCAGCTATTGTTTCACATTTTCTCTTCGACCCTTCATCATTTTTTTCCCGATGTTGAAACACCACGGTTCAGCACTGTCATTTTCCACACTGCTAAAACACCATTGTTCAACACTCTCATCATTTATTTCGATGCCGACACACCATCGTTCAACACTTTTTGAATTTCTTATGATACCGAAACTCCATCCATCAGCAGTTCTTCATCTACAAAAATTGTTTCATTCTTCCGTGTTGCTGAAACACCAGTCTTTCACCATCGTCTGTCAGCAAGCTTCTACACCCTCGGGTTATAGTTCGTCCTTCTAGTCAGTAACCTTCGACACAATCAAAGGTCTCTGCCACAACAGGACTACCACGGACAGGCATGATATCTTGTTGGCAGAACGAATCAAACGGTAAGGCGAGGTACATAAATATTATGTAATGCAGTTAGGCGATAGTTAATGAGAAAGATTTTTAGCCATTATGACCATTCAAGTGAAATTATTACTAATCACACTTGACGGGAGGGGAAGTACACGTCAAATCCGCGATACCATCATTTCATCCGAGTTCACCGCCGCCATCCCCATTTCACCACCTTTTCATGCATTTAACCACTATTCCTACATAAGTCGCTCGGAAAACTCACTCTATGCAGAGCTGATACACAAAATCTCGACGTTGTAACTTACTGAGCTAGTAGCCATGGAAGGATCCATTATATGAAATGAGCCCGCCACCACAACACTGCTCGAACACTATCCAACAACATATCAAATCTTCGAGCAGACAGGGTGGCTTGATTACTTCAGCAGACTTCCGGCATATAATGAACAACAAATCCTACAGTTCACCCGAAATCTTCAAGAGAACCATTCTATCATCGTAGGCATCCGAATATCTGTAACAGAAGAAGACGTAGCAGTAGTCTCAGGCCTCCCTAGGGATGGCACTCATACGTTCAGTCGGAAGCATATCATCGGGGATGTCCAACAGAGCTTCTTCCTGCCTGAGGAAATAATTGTATTGAAGGGCAGAGGCGTTCAACTCAGTTCACTGCCACCCCCGTGGCCAGAGGTTGCCAGATTCATCAAGCACTACCTGACCTGCGAAGGTCGCTATCAGGTAGTCTATTAGCACGACTTCCTTTTGTTTTCTCATTTAAGGCATAAAAGACGGGTCAATCTTCCCTATTATTTGCTAGGTTGTTTGAAGAATATGGCACATTACTGTCGAAAGGAAAAGGATCAAACCCTGTCACTTACCCACCACCGACTTGTTCAATTACTCATCAACAGGGGTTTTGAACAGCAAAACCATCCACCCATAAACCCTCAACCAGCTACCGAAATTCCCCAGGAGCAGCAACAGGAAAACCCCCCAGAATTCCCTGAAGTACCCAATATCCCACCAACAGAACCAACCAGTCCATTCAATTCCCCTACCCCACCAAACCCACCACATACCTTACCAGAGTCATCTACTCCCACCCTTCATATTCTCAGTGATGACTCTGAATCAGAAAATGTTGACTGCCCTATCATTCAGGAAAGACCTCTACGAAAACGAAAACAGATTTCCCCTTTCCACCCTTCTTGCACAAAAAGAGAACAAGAGCCTCAATGAGGCCACCTCTGATGACCACTACCCTAGACACCCCACCAATTCTACTAACACCCCATCCACCTCCAACCTTTCCAACCTCAGGATCTTTGCCTATTTCAGCCACGGGCACTGCAACACAAGAACCAGATGCCTAGAATACTGTAACACCATCTGCCTCAAAGAAAGTAGTTGCAACACAAGAACCAGCTACTCACTTCGTGGTTGAAACACAAGAACCAGCCACTGATATGGAGTTACAGGAACCAGACGCCCCGACATCATTTGTTTCAAATAAAGTGGTTGAAACACAAGAACCAGCCACTGAATTTGAAATTGAATTACAGGAATCACAGGCCCAGGAGATTGAAACACCATCTGTATCATATAAAGTGGTTGAAACACAAGAACCATCCACTGACACAAAAATTGATATGCAGGAATTAGAGACCCCGGGTGCTACGACTGAAACACAAGAACCAGCCGCTCACATTGACAGTGAAATGCAGGAATCAGAAGTTGAAGGGGCTGAAACACTACTCTCTTTACTCCAAGAGGCTAAAACACAAGCATCAGCTGCCATTCCTGTAGCTTCTCCACAAGAACCAGCTCATGAGGCTATGATTGCAACACAAGAACCAGTCATCTCTAAATTCAAATGAACAATGGCCGATATCTTGGAAGAAAATGAGTTTTTTAAGTCTCAGTTGGAAGCATATCAGCAAGAATTAGCCAGGGAAAAGGAAGCATACGAAAAAGAGCTAAATACGTACACCTTAGCTCGAACAACAACCTTGTCAGAGGAGACCACAGAGAGCGTGTGTAAAGAATACATGTGTTGCCAATGTGGCGATGTTTACCACCAGGCAGGCTATCAGGTGATTCAAGTTCCAATGCCAAGGGCAGCCCCTATTCCTTCACCTTTTGAAGTCAAGAAAGAACCTGCTGCAACACAAGAACCAGCAGGCCCTAGCAAGCTCAAAATTGAACCTGCTGCAACACAAGAACCAGCAGGCCCTAGCAAGCTCAAGACTGAACCTGCTGCAACACAAGAACCAGCAGGCCCTCTCAGGCTTAAGACTGAGCCCTGCATTACAACGAAAGAAGCCCCTACCTTTGTCGACCAGGTTGTACAGACAGTGCCTACGGAGGAATTTACACCTCCCAATCAGATCCATCTCTCCACTTCTAGGGAACAATCTACTCAAACTTCACCGCATCCCACTACTTCCCACGCTGAAACTCAGACTTCCCATCTATGGGATGAGCAGGCAGAAATACAAAAATGGAAGAAGGAATGTGCTGAAACTCAATCCAAAAACTTGCAAGTGCACAAACAAATCTGGATCAATCACACTTTCTCCAACTGGGGAGCTCTAGAGCAGATATGTGAGGAAGCTCGTGAGCTTAAGAAAAAGAACAAAGAATTGAAAGGCAGATTGGTCCTGGTCTTTGATTTGGTGCAGAAGCTACTGGCCACAAGGAAGCCCTCTTGTAATTATTCCTTATTCCTGATGGAGAGACTCACATTCTTTCAGATCAAATCTATCCTAGAAGGTAAACCCCATGCAATAATACAATCAGCAGATTTTATTAAAACTTTTGTAGCTGCCTCTACCAGGGATCAACACCTCCTCTGTGAGGCATACTTTCATAATGAGGCTATTCCAGAAAACAGTTTGCTAAACATAAACCCCCTTGTTGGGGACATTCAAATTCGAGAATTCACCTCTTTTCTCCTCAACCAAATTATTTGGCAAGATGACTTTTTGGCTGCCCAGCACAATGAAGATAATCGCCTCCTCTGGATTAGACCAGAACCACAGAGGGAAGCTACCTTTATCTCCCAATATTATGAGTTCTTAAAGCAACTAGGGGTGACTGAACATGTTCAACAGTTACAATCCGAAGTGCTCCAGGATTGTGAACAGATCATCAGATCCATAGAGATCCCTACCCTCCAGGACAAAAACCTGTTTTGGCAGCAATCCACGGAAAAGAGACAACAACACAATCCTTTTGGTCCTGCCAACTTAGAAGTAGCAATTTCCAGGATACCCAACTATATCCAGTGTGTTAGACATTGTGCTACAAACTGGATAGGGTACAAATTCTATTTTCCTATCATATGGTTGCCAATAGAAAGGTATCAAATCAAATATAAGCTGCCTAAGAAGGCAGAAACAACAGCATGGCAAAGATTGCAGCAGGTGCAAGGGTTCAGAATGCCAACGGACAGTACCTCCCAGAGTTACAGCTTGAGTAACTTACATGATCAGAGTCGGTATCAGGACTCTGATTCAGAGTGAGTTGCCTGAGGACATGCAACACCTTGAGTTGGGGGGGATGTTAGGACCACACTATGTACCTTTTTGCCTATACTTTTTGCCATTATTATACTCTTGATCACCTATATTTAGACTCATACTATCAATTTATCTGATCATCCCAAAGGTATACAACGTCCCTTCTCATTACTATACRTTTAATCTGTTTTGCATAATATTTTACATTACTCTCGTACTTGACTATTGATTAGAAATGCATTAAGTGTTCAAAACTGCAAATTAGCATTTGAGGCCCATGCTGAAACACAGAACTGTCCAAGGTCGTCGTTGCTGAAACACAGAACTGATGCTGAAACACGGAGCTGCTATACAGTCTGAGGTCACAGATGCTGAGACACAAAGCTGCTATACATTCCAAGGCCGCAGATGCCGAAACATGGAGCTGTTACACAGTCCAGAGTTGCAGATGCTGAAACACAAAGGAAACCGCCAGGACCGACGATGATGAAACACAAGGAAGCCGTTACAGTCAGCGGTCAACAATCTCTAACCGTCATTCCTACACAAGAAGCCGACACTGTCAGAGCGCAATTCACGTGGCTGAAACAACCCGCGAATTGCGATGCTGAAACAACATCAGCAGCAACGAGAAGAAGCTGTTACACCACCTGTAACAACAATACCTCATCCAACTCCTGTAATAGCATTCTGTTGCGTGAAGATAGGACATCCTATGCTGGTTTAGAAAGTAGATCCGACTAAGGATAGGACTGCGATATGCATTGTAATTATTGTATCGAAGGGATTTTCTTTTTAAATGAGGGGAAATCATCATTCGGGGGATCGAAGTTTGATGCATTGAAGCAACTCCAGAGAAGAGGGATGTATTCTATTTTTTCCAAATTGTAATGTGATATTTCGACAGCTGAATATAAGACTGCTTTGAGTATCCTTCTCTAGATTTTTCATTTCAGGGGAATCTTGTGAGAAGGGAGGGCCCACCTTCTTCACAAGATTCACCCATTAGTTTAGAAGTGTGTTAATACAGTTTTTGTTTATGGTTTGATTTAACTTTTTGCTGAAACACTGTTTTTAATGAATTTCGCTTCACTGAAACACGACTGACTCTATCTTAGTTTATTGAGTGAATTTCGTAACCCTTTTTATCAGCAATCTTGTGTGATGATTTTATAAGGGCTAGCCGGGGATTGGGTTAAGGGTTCCTACTCAGACAGGAAGGAACTAAAACACCTTATCTTCTGTAGGTTTCATTCAATTCTGCAAGTGTGCTAGCCAGGGATTGGGTAAAGGGTTCCTGCTTAGACAGGAAGGAATCAAAACACCTTATCTTATGTAGGTTTCATTCAATTCTGCAAGTGTGCTAGCCAGGGACTGGGTTAAGGGTTCCTGCTCAGACAGGAAGGAACTAAAACACCTTATCTTCTGTAGATTTCATTCACTTCTGCAAGCGTGCTAGCCAAGGATTGGGTTAAGGGTTCCTGGTCAGATAGGAAGGAGCCAAAACACCTTATCTTCTRTAGATTTCATTTGCTTCTGCAAGCGTGCTAGCCAAGGATTGGGTGAAGGGTTCCTACTCAGAAAGGAAGGGATCAGACCATCCTGTTCTCTGTAAACTTTAATTCCACAAGTGTGCTAAAACAGAAATAGGGCTTAAAGCTCCTGCTTAGAAAGGAAGGAACTAGACAGCCTTGTTTTCTGTTAGATATAGTTAATTGCCTTCTGCTTACTATTTTCATGAAAGAGTGTCAGCACTGAAGTCTCTGTTTGAGAGTAAGGGTCATGATCTATGATTACAGAATAGTTGTTCTTTCCCATTGCAAGTATTATTATAATGTGATCCAGGATTCTTAGATTAATCTTTAAAGATCTGCAATAGGGAAGTTGCTTTCCTGTGATTTAATTCAGAACTTCAGTTTTATCAAGCAAGTGTGATTAGTATAAGTTTCTTTACTACAACACTAAGTTGCTTTTGGAATTGAGCATATACAGTGCATGGTTATCTTTGAAACAAAAGACTTCCCTGGGTTGATAATTTATGTATCACTTAGTTGTTTGAATTAATTAAGCAATTATAGTGACCAATAATAGTTGTGCCTTGGTTGTCCACTGTGTATGTTTTATGGATATCGTGCATCGTATCATTGCACCATCGGAGATGGGCACGAGTTTTTAAATAGTATGGTTTCATTGCAATTTAATTGTTAAAATTGGTTGAAGGAATGGAATCGGGCATGTTTCAAAAGAGCTTGTGTCTTTGTTTGATTTGAGGAATTAATTTATGAACAATGATTAAGGTTTTGATGTTGAACAGAGTTGGAAAAAACGGCTGTGTGTTCATTGGAATTTTGTTTTAAATATTAAATGGAAGAAGTGAGAGGAAACACAATTCTTATACAGATTGTTTGGAAGGCATGTTTGATTTTGAGTATGATAATATTGTGTTAATTAAAAGTGTTAAAGATTTAAATGTGGACAGTGAACAAGTTTAACACGCGATAGTGGTTAAATTGACCACAGTAATTGTTAATTGGTGCTGGGATAGTGGTTTTGAATACATAATTGTTTTATGGATTACTTAATTAATTTTCGAACAATATTCGCTCTTTTTCCCTACCATTATTTCACTTTTTGATAATTAAAATCCCCTCACCTTCTCATATTCATTATCCAATCCTTGTTCCTAAAATTTAATTACAGTTAAGGGAAACTATGTATTATGACAGTTTAAGATCGCAGGGATGGATTACAGTGATATGTTCTTTGGTTTACATTACAGTTGATTGTTTGTTGTCTTTGAGTAGTAATCGTGATCTTTTCCCTCTCATTTTAACATTTTTAGCTCAATACAACCCCTCGCATATCCCAGAACCTTTTTTCACCCCCTGATCGTTGACAACGATTAAACAATTTGTATGGATTTGATTGCATGAGTCTGATATGTTGTTGATCCAAAATTTATTTCATATTTTAAAAGGAGTTGTCATGTATGGTTGTTAAAGAAACTATTTTCTAATCAATTATGCATACAAGAATGAGCTTTTTCAACCGAGGTAGCCATGGAATAGGTAACCAAGGAAGAGGTAATTGGAACAGGGGCCCTAGAAGGCTAAGTTTCTCCATACACTTTGATGCAGATTCTCAAGAGTTAGGCCAACTATTTCAAGATGGGTTTTTTAACTGGATTGGGCAAGGAGTGGTCCAACCTAAGCCTAAAAGGCCTCCCTTCCAAACCCCACAATTCTCTGGTATCCCCATGCCTCCTCATGTCTCACTGCAACATGAAGTTCACCAAAATGACGGATGGCAAGAGATTGTCCACTCGGAAGTCTCCCAACATCGTGGCTGGCCTAATTTGTCTTTACCTGCTCCCCCACCTATCAATCAAATTGTCCAAGATTCCCCTGTCCACTCACCAATTTAGTATTCACATGCAAGCAAAAGGTTGATAATTGAGGCCCACCATGCCCCTGACAAAGGAAAAGTCATTGTTGCCCTTTACTCACCCTCTAATGGCTCTGATAAATCTGTGTCCTCTCGCATCCATTTGAGGGATGATTTTTCTCATGTGATTAGTGAGATTAGTCCTAAAGGCTCCACACAGCCTAAGGCAAATTCAGAGAGATCAAAAGGTGACAACAACAACAAGGGAAGGATTGCCTCCCAAAGTGGTAAATATGGATTTTAAGTTTTTATTTTATTGATGATAACAGTTGACTTATGAAATTTTGGACAACACACTATTTTTGGATATATGGGTAATATATTTTGGTAATAATTTCAATTATCATTGAGATAAATTGTCAAATATGAATGTGATGATGGGAGTCACAAGGAGGGAGGTTTTGTTTGATTAACTAGTTGTGTTATGATTGTTAAAAGCTAAAGGGAGTCACAAGGGGTCCCACCTACTAGTTATTATTTATTTAAAAAACTCTTATTATGATTTATTACTTTTCCCCCTTAACTAAAAAGTTGGTTGACTTTTAGTTAATTTAACTAAGGAAGTAGTTCAACTACTTCAACCAATTCTAATTTTCTTAAAGGAAAAAGGAAAGGGAGGAACAAGAGGAGAATAGAAGGAGAAGCATAATAAGGTTTTCTCTTTGAGTTATTGTTGAGATAATTCAGTTTTCATTCATTCCTTAATTCATTAGAAGCCTAATTTTTTTTTATGATAGCAGGTTCCTATTATAGACAGCAAGATTCAGGGCTGAATTACATCATTCAGACACTTGTTTTTCAGAGGTGTTGATCTATCTTTGATAGTTTGTGTAGATTTGTCTATTTTTGAATTAGTTTTCATGATTGAAAAAGGCTATTGTGCAGAGTCTAGTGGGTAGCAATCTGTGGCAAACTGATCCAACTTTTCAAATTCAGTTTATTTTTTATTTTCTGTCAGAATTCTTTTTGTATGTTTCATCGGGGACGTCTAAGTATGACTTTGGTCCAAAACTTCCTTAGGAAATTTTGTAAAGAGAATGTTTCTTTGATGAATTGGAATGAAATAAAGGATTGATTTATGTCTCATCTGTTTTGATTAATGACTTGGTGTATTTACTTATGTCTCTATCTTTATTTCAACATCTGATATATTCAGAAAATTACATAAATAATGATTTTTTCAGCAAGCTTTTGTTTATAAAAAAACAGCCTAAGCATTTGTAAACAATACTCATGAATTAGGATATCAATTTTGATGGCTATAAACCTAGGGTGATATTCCCATCTATCTTGCTTTAGCCAAGCAGGATCTAAAAATGTTTGAGTAAGATCATTTCATATTTTTTCCTCAACAGGGTCTATATGAATACAACTATGGCCATAGTTATATAGACTATAGCTATCTTTCGGAGAACACTAAAAGGTTTCTTGAAAAGAATCAAAAGCATATTTTGAAACTAAAGAAAATGCTCAAGGAACAAGAAGAAAGTAAAAGGTCTCAATTAGAAGAAAAAGAAGAAGAGATAAAAAGCCTAAAGAATTAAATAGAAGAAAATAAGAAGGTAGATAATGAGATTAGCAAAAGTCTTGAAGTTAATATCCATCTCAAGACCCAAATTGAAGAAGCCAAAAGGGTTGAGGAACTACTAAAGAATCAAATAAATGTAAAGGAAGAATCATTTCATAAGTTGGTAGCTGAAGTTGTTGATCTTAGAAAGAAATTAGAGAAGTCAAACAAATTCTTGAATAGCTCAACAATATTGAATGAAATCTTGGATAGTCAAAGATCACCAACATCCATTTGAGGGATGATTGTTCTCATGTGATTAGTGAGATTAGGCCTAAAGGCTCCACACAACCTAAGGAAAATTCAGAGAGATCAAAAGGTGACAACAACAACAAGGGAAGGATTTCCTCCCAAAGTGGTAAATATGGATTTTAAGTTTTTATTTTATTGACGATAACAGTTGACTTTGAAATTTTGGACAACACACTATTTTTGGATATATGGGTAATATATTTTGGTAATAATTTCAATTATCATTGAGATAAATTGTCAAATATGAATGTGATGGTGGGAGTCACAAGGAGGGATGTTTTGTTTGATTAACTAATTGTATTATGATTGTTAAAAGCTAAAGGGAGTCACAAGGGGTCCCACCTACTAGTTATTATTTAATTTAAAAACTCTTATTATGATTTATTACTTTTCCCCCTTAACTAAAAAGTTGGTTGACTTTTAGTTAACTTAACTAAGGAAGCAGTTCAACTACTTCAACCAATTTTATTTTTCTTAAAGGCAAAAGGAAAGGGAGGAACAAGAGGAGAATAAAAGGAGAAGCATAACAAGGTTTGCTCTTTGAGTTTTTGTTGAGATAATTCAGTTTTCATTCATTCCTTAATTCATTAGAAGCCTAATTCTTTTTTATGATAGCAGGGTCCTATTGTAGACAACAAAATTCAGGGCTGAATTACATCATTCAGACACTTGTTTTTCAGAGGTGTTGATCTATCTTTGATAGTCTATGTAGATTTTTCTGTTTGTGAATTAGTTTTCATGACTGACAAAGGCTATTGTGCAGAGTCTAGTGGGTAGCAATCTGTGGCAAGTTGATCCAACTTTTCAAATTCAGTTTTATTTTTATTTTTTGTCAGAAGTCCTTTTGTATGTTTCATCGGGGGCGACTAAGTTTTACTTTGGTCCAAAACTTCCTTGAAATTTTTTGTAAAGAGAACGCTTCTTTGATGAATTGGAATGAAATAAAGGATTGATTTATGTCTCATCTGTTTTGATTATTGACTTGGTTTCTTTACTTTTGTCTCTATCTTTATTTCAACATATGATATATTTAGAAAATTACATAAATAATGTTTTTTTCAGCAAGCTTTTGTTTATAAAAAACAGCCTAAGCATTTGTAAACAATACTCATGAATTAAGATATCAATTTTGATGGCTATAAACCTAGGGTGATATTCCCATCTATCTTGCTTTAGCCAAGCAAGATCTGAAAATGTTTGAGTAAGATCATTTCATATTTTTTTCTCAACATGGTCTATATGAATACAACTATGGCCATAGTTATATAGACTATAGCTATCTTTCAGAGAACACTAAAAGGTTTATTGAAAAGAATCAAAAGCATATTTTGAAACTAAAGAAAATGCTCAAGGAAAAAGAAGAAAGTAAAAGGTCTCAATTAGAAGAAAAAGAAGAAGAGATAAAAAGACTAAAGAATTAAATAGAAGAAAATAAGAAGGTAGATAATGAGATTAGCAAAAGTCTTGAAGTTAATATCCATCTCAAGACCCAAATTGAAGAAGCCAAAAGGGTTGAGGAACTACTAAAGAATCAAGTAAATGAAAAGGAAGAATCATGTCATAAGTTGGAAGATGAAGTTGTTGATCTTAGAAGGAAAGTAGAGAAGTCAAACAAATTCTTGAATAGCTCAACAATATTGAATGAAATCTTGGATAGTCAAATATCACCAAATGATAAATCAGGTCTTGGATACAACAAAGAAGCTACACATGATGAAGCAAGCACCTCAAAGAAGCTTGAGGTAAATCCCTCGTTCTCAAAAGATGGAAATAATGTTGCAAGTCAACCATCTACACAAGGGAAGGAAACTTTCAAAAGAACAAAGCAAGGAAGACATCAAGAAGCAATCTTTACACCTCAAAGCAAATTCAAAAGAGAAACACCTTCAAGATGGACACCAAAGAAAAGGTATGAAAATGTTTTTCATGGTCACTGTTACTCATGTAATGAATATGATCACAAAGCTTTGGAATGCAGATATTATGCAAGGAGAGATAATGAAAGGTTTCATAACACCCTAAGGTGTTGGAGATGTAATCTTGTAGGACACGTTGTTGCTCATTGTCACACCATGAGATGCTACATCTGTAGTGGATTTGGCCACAAATCCCAGGATTGTTGGAACACAAGAAGACAATCCATGAAGAGTGTTTCATATAGTATGAATAGAAAAACACATGAGGCTAGAAGAGAAGACAATTTTGAAAGGATGGAAGCTCAAAGCTTAAGTTCTGAGAAGCTGGGACACCTTCAGAAGTGGGTGAAGAAGCTTGAACAATCATAATAGAATGACATCCCTAAGGCAAGATCAAGCTTGAATTCTTCTGAAGAATGTGTTGGATACATTAGTAATAGTCGCCTACATATGCAAGTTGTTTGTATAGTAGGTCGCTTACAATTGGTAATAGTTTTTTAAAAAGGATATGCATATGAGTTGCAGCATGGTATAATCGTATAACTCTGTGTTGCAGGGACTGACATGGTTTGTTGCAGGGTATGACGTGGTTTGTTGCAGGTTTTAATGATTACATGTTTGCATACATAATTGTTGTATGTATGGTGGTGACATATGGTTGAGTGTTGAAAGACTATCTTGGATGCATGGTACTAACCCTAGAGTGTGGATTGAAACATTTTTCTATGAGGTACAATGTTGGTTGTGACAGTGAAGTTATGGCACATTGGTTATGAGATATATCATGATGATGCTAGCTAGAGATGTCATTGATCTATTGAGACACACTTCTAGTACATGTATCTTTGGATGTTTAGTATTTGTTGTAGTGAATGGAGGTTGAGATAGATCTGTTAGGGTACATGGCTGGTACATATTTGAGTTTCATTGATATATCTTATGATGTATTGTTAGAGGCATATTTGTTGGATATCTTGGTGCATGCATTTGGCATGTGGTTGAGCTGCATATTGGGACATGTAGCTAATGAGTTGATGAGGTGGTTATATTGTATATCATTGATGAGTCATATAGTTGATGCATGTTTGGTACACTTTTGGTACACTAATAGAGGCACCTTCTAGCGGTATGATTGGTTTATGGTTGATATGGCATGCATGTATGAGATCACATCCTGATTGTAGTTCATCCTGTTTGGTGCATGGTGGATGCACTTGCTTGGTAAAGTTGGTGATACATGTTTAGTGCAATGTTGATGCACTCATAGATGGTATATGTTTGTGGGTGATAGTACTTGGCTAAAGTACGCCATTGGTATTACTTGTTTAGCATATACTTTGGTACATGATGTATGGGATGACATAGTTGAGACACTTGATTGATTGAGATACATGGTTGTGGCACTTGGTTCATGGTAGAGGCATGGCATGGGTGATATGACACTTGTTTGAGGCACATGGTTGGCATGTTGGTAGAGGCATATGGTTGGTACACAGTTAGCACATGTTCTTGTCATATGGTTGATACACTCCATTGATGATATATTATGGTATATTGTATGGTATTGATGTACACGGTTGATATACATGGGTATTGTGCATGGTTGGCACACAATATGACATAGGATGTACTTGGTTGATGTTTTGTTCATGATTCTTTATTCATTGTTGACATATCTTTTGCTTCATGATGTATGGTATGGCATGAGTTTGATGCATGGACAGGTCCAAGGATCATCATAAGAAGAGAAAATAATTCTTGAAGAAGTCGATCTATGTTCCGGTTGAGCAGTAGCATTTGCAATAGAATCATGTTGCAGTGGTAGCATATTATTCATATTGCAGAGAAGATAAGGGGAGACATACCCATAGGGGGAGTCATTCTTCTTCCCATGATTCTAGGGGGAGTGATGGCGACGGTAGGAGCATGAGCGATATGTCCTCAGCATTACATCAAAGTGATATCCCTTGTTCAAAAGGGGAGAGATTATTCAAAGAAATATCAAAGGCATCCAGGCAGGGGGAGCAGCCCCAAGGAGAGAACTACCCTTTTCCATTGATGTCAAAGGGGGAGATATAATAACATTGATGTGATTGAGATGACCATTGATGAAGAGAAATTCCATGTCTACATGTTGTCATCAATGATTGGTGTTGACATCAATGTGGGTATTGCCATCAATGCCAAAGGGGGGTATTGTTGGATCATGTTGTCATTGATGTCAAAGAAAAAATGTCTTATCATAGTATATTGATGAAGTATCTATTGTCACTGTTGTAAATGAATGGATGTCAAGTGAAGTCATTGATAAATAAATTCATGCATAGATGAATATGGATCAATGTGTCGTCATTGATATATGATACATATATGATTTCATGCATAGATGAAGATGGATCGATGTGTTTTCAATAATATATGATGCATATATGGATGGATGGATGAATGTATTTATCATTGGATCATGTGGTCATGCATAAAATCAATGACAAAGGGACAATGTCATAGTGATATATTGTCATGGGTTACTCCAGTTGGATTGATGTAAAGATGATTCATTATTGTCTTGTCATGGTTGATAGGAATTACAAATGGATGAAATCCAAAGTGGTCCCATTATGGTGAAAGACCTCACGGGAAGATGCTTTGCGGTTGAGTTATCCTAGAAGTATGGTTAGAGAATCCATGTTTAATTGTGGAACAATGAGATGAAGATCAATGAATTTGTTAGTGAAACCATCCTAGATGGATAGTTCTTGTCATGTCATTTTTGGTGGTATGTCGAACATCACATAACTCCTCACGGTTTGAGAGTTATGGCCTTACGAAGTTGTAGGACCCTCATGTGGTGGCTAGAAGCCCCCAAAAGTCAAATAAGTCAAAGTGTTTACAAAGAAGAAAATATTTAAATAATAAAGTGAACTGATGAAGTCAAAGAAGATTATTTAAATAATAAATTTAATGGAGAACTTTCTATTATGGAAAGTGGTTATAAGTGGGTTAATCTTAAAATAAGGAAAGTGGGTTAAGTAGACAAGTGGTCAAGTGAACAAAGTGGCTAAGTGGACAAAATTGAATAAAGGTGGCTACGTGGACAAATGGTTATGTGGATAAAGTGGATATGTGGACAAAGTGGCCTAGTGGATGCTTCTAAGGAAGCCACTTGGAGAGTATAAATAAGAGGCAAGGGTCTCCTGTAAAGAAATCTCTCTTGAGCATATATTGAAGATGTATTCTAAGGAAGAGAGTTATTGCAAGTTTGCATAGATGCATCAAATTTTACGTGAGTATGAGATCTTGACGTGAAAGTTTCGAAAGTTCAGAAACCCTAGTTTTTGAAGGACCACGTGGGCTGCAGTGAGCCTGAGCACGTACATACGCAGGCCACAGTGAGGTGGGACGCATACACACATGGGCTGAAGAAGATCAAAGCACTTACAATTGAAGAAATTCATGGAGACTTGAGTGTGAGCTGGTGTCAGGTTCCTGAAGGATGAAGCAAGTTCCAGATCTGCATTCTATGGGCTCAGATCTGCCATAGAAGTTCTGGTATGGTTACACGTTTGTTTTGATGGATACTCTTGCTTATGGTATGGTGAATTCTTAAGGCATTCTTGGTATGGTTGTTGTGATATAGTTTTATTGGTTCATTGATTGAGTGAGAAACACTCTTATGTTTCAGTACTAATATGGTTTCCATAGTATATTGGTTACTTATACATGATTTTGTAACATTCATATTGTATGGTTGAGGAGCATGAGTAAGTTGTTGGAGAGCATAGATGTGTTGTGATCGGTTATGGTACATATTTGACAGGAAAGGGAAGAAGTGGATGTGACAAAGGATGCAAAAGATATAAGTTTTCGTGGAGAGAGAGAACCCTAGATCTTAAGGAGGCACACGTAGGCTGCTATGAGCCAAACCACGTACATACATGGGATACACTATTGGTAGGGTGTGTACATATGCGTGTTGCACTACTGACAAGTCACGTACCTGTTGACAGATTGGTATCTGTTCAGGATTGGATCCTCTTCTTAGTTGGTTTTGAGTTGTGTAAGTTGAGTCTTGCATTGCAGAGCTGGTGCTCTTGTGGAGTTGTAACTCTATTCAGTTGTTGTTGATAAACCCAAGGATTGTAGTCCATAATAAAAATAAAATTGTACATACATCTTGTGTTCTTTGTGGTGATGGCTTGTTGATGATATATGTTGTTTTTATTTGTTGTTGTTATCTGTTGTTGATATATGTTCACATACAACTTGTTATAAATGACAATAATAAGTGATGAGTAAATGGTGATTACTAACCAAGGAGTTTTTGTGAAGGGAAGTTTAAAAATATCCCTACACTGATTCACCCCCCCACCATCTAAGTGTGGTCGGTGTGTCCAACATATCCTAATGACTTAGTTTTTAGATCCCTACATTAGTTGTAGGTAATATAGCATGACTATAATTGATGGCCTATCCCATAAACGTATTGTTATTTATCCTCATGCCCAACCTTTCATAACACAAAACCTTCCAATGTGGGTAGAAGAAGAAGAATATCTAACCCAAAAAATTGCCTACCCCATCTACATAATCAGTACATCATTGGATAGTAGCAAAATTGATGAGGACACTTTCCTTGAAAAATTTCTACAAAACCAATATCCAACTGATGTGAAAATAGAGGGAATAAATGATGAAACCAGATCTAAAATATCTGTTGGAAATAAACAAAATTATGGACAGACTTGTCCATTGTTGATATTGAAGACCCATCTGCCAAAACCATAGAGATCAGTTCTGCAAAAACACTCAAAAACCAACAATAGACTTACCAACCAACACGTTGGGTCTCAGAAATGTCGCATTTTCATCCTCTTTTCCTTTCTTCATTCCTCACATTTTATCACCTCATTTAACCTTTCATTATACT
>ML800891.1:8222-21377 GCA_009831015.1 Picea engelmannii | reverse complement strand
AGAAGAGATGTGATGGCTACTCGCATTCGCAAGAAGATGATTCTTACAATGAGGCTCTAAGGGCCTTTTTAACATAAGTAAAATCCAAAACCCTAACCCCAGAAGATGAAAAGCCAAAAGGTTTTGTGGGCCCCGATGGGGGTAGTTGATACGTCAACTTTCCAGGGGCGTAACTTTTGCATACAATCTCCGTTTGGGGCGCTTGATAGCTCGTTGGAAAGATCTATCCGAGGCCTACAATGCTCAAGACAAAATACCATCGTAGATGCTATTTTGTGAGAGCAACATACCCAAAAAAACATCGTTTAGGGCCTCAAAATGGCCTCAGAAGTTCAGGACCCGGAAAAACTGTTAAAAATAGTAAATTTTACCAAAATTGCCAGAAGCATGTTTTGGGCCAGTTGGAGAAGGTGGGTGGCCACTGATATCCACCTAGATCAACTTGTTAGTGCAGGATAAATGAAGAGACTCATAAACACTAATAAAAGATATGTACTCATGGTTGTAAGGGAGAAAGATGTTGAAACATCTTATGCTTTCCATGTTGTCATGTTTACAGGCAGAGTGTGCTTGTCATTGATTGCAAGAACAACAACGATGATGGTATGTTTACAGGCAAGAAATGCAGCAATGAGGAAAGAAACAATGATGGAAAACAGGGAAAGCATAAGTTCAGGAGAAGCGAACATTATGCACAGAAGAGATGACAGTTTCCATAAGCGCAGACGAGGTCCAAGTCATCACAACTCATAGAAGGATCAAAGGTTGAGGCCTTTGACACTTAAACATTCCTCCAAGTTGGGAGGAAATGTAAGCTCAGGAGGAGGAGCGACAGTGGTCGTTGGATCACAGAGGGTTTTCGGTCGTTGATCTGGAGCAAGTTTCAGAAAATTGGGAGTTGGGAGAAGGGAGGTGAGTAGTCCTCCAACTTCACAAAAAGAGCAATCCCGATAAGATTTGGACTGTTGGATCACATAAGGCCATGGGTCGTTGATCAAGAGTATTTCGGATATCGAGAATTGGAAGAGTCAGGGTTGGCTCACGTTTAAACACCCGACATGCGAAGTCATGATTTGATCATGGTCGTCGGATCAATTTCGAATGGAAGGGCAGGATAAGCTAGCAAAGTTGCATCGTAGAAAGATCAAGTCGTTGATCCAAGATCCCAATCAAACGAAAAACATTCACTTCAGATATATAGATGTGAGGAGTTTACACTAAGGAAAGTTTGAGATTTGAAATCCCCAGAATGCGAAGTTTCGTCAACCGTCGGATTTGAAGATCAGACAATGACCATTAGATCATCGCAGATGACATCAACAGATTACGTCAGCAAGGACATGTGGTGCAATCAAACAATGACAAGTGTCAAGTTGATTCGGCATTTCAGGTACATGGAAATCAAAAATCTGAGTGACACATGGCAGTCGCTTGACTCATGACACGTCATCGAGTGATGCAAGAGTTACATCACTCCAAGAGTTTTTCTTTGGGAGTTTTACCACCAGTACTCGCCCGGAGTCTCGAAGGACGAAGTATCTAGAGTGGGGGATAGCCATTGGATTAAAGAGGACACGCGTCAGTGGATTGTCAACTCCAAGAAAAAGCAAAGGAAGGATGAACGAGAGTTTGAGAATTGAAATCTTTAAAGTTTGGAGACACGAAGGAGATCTCAACAGTTGATCCAACTGGGACACGTGTCATTGGATCTTAGACTCTAGGTGAAATGCTCCGGGAGAAAACAAGAACTTGAGAGTTGAAACACCCGGAGCTCAGATCGGGAAATCAATCTTGTCCATTGGTTTGGAGGGACACGTGTCATCTGATCTCTAAGACCAAGGATTGCGCATGGACAAAGGAAAGAATGCAAAATCGTCGATTGAAGAGGACATATGTCAGTAGATATTTCATTCCAAAAGATGTCCAGTCAGCAGCAACATGGCTTGAGAGTTGAAACTCCCAGATCCCGGATCATGAAGGAAACCTCAACTGTTGATGGAGGAAGGAGATATTTGGTCCACGGACTTGAGAGGATAGATATGAACCGTCCATTCAAGAGCACTATCAAGATCATGAGATCGAGGGTCATGCTCCATTGTGGAGCCAGAACATGCTCGGGCCTTAATTTTTCATGAGCAGGCCGCAATTGAAACCATGGTTTTGGAGAAAGGACGTGTGGAGGCTCATGGTGAATTGCGAGGCAAAAATCAGTTTGGTCTAAACCACCTTTGGACGTGCCCACAATCACTTGGTCACATGAAGCTCATAGCCCAAGGTCATATTGTGAGAAGAAGCTAGCCCTCACTAAACAGAGATCAGGAAGTGCCTTTTGAATAAGCGTTTGGTCACAGCTCGTGGTCATGTGAAAGGAAGGGGCTTAGCCAGAAAAACTAATGCCCACTATGAATTTTTTCTTAGGAAGGGAAATGGCGCCAAAGGCATGAGCACGCGGAGGTTCTCCTAGTAAATTCTAGAGACATACTAATTGTAACTGCAGAAAATTACTGATTGCATCTACCAGAGAATTTGAAGAATCTCATTGTGATCTCCAGAGGAGATGAAGAGTCTTGAGGTAACTACCACTGGTATGAAGATTAATCAGAGAGGCAATTGACAGATGGAAAAGTATCGAAGACTATTATTTCCAGAGAATTTAAGGAATCTCAGCATAACGACAATTGATGATGAACTCACAGGCAACAGAAATGCCAGAGAAGATGAAGAGTTGCCATGATGATAAGGAGATGACTCGACATGAGAAAGGCATGCAGAACAGAGAGGTGAAGTGATTTTATTTTTGAGATATGAAGAAGTGAGGAATATTTGCAGTGAACAACATGTAGGGAAGAACAATGACGTTGTAAAGAGCATGCAGAGGCATTGTGCATGGGGCCATGTAGAAGGTGCACAAAGAGTATAAAAATGCAAAATAGAGAAGAGATGGGGGTTGTTGTTGAGTGTGATTCATGTGGGTAGAAGCATGCAGTGTGCAGAGGAGCTTAAGCGTAGAATAAGCAAGGAACAAAAACACATATCTGAGAGAAGAACAGAAAGTGCAGCAGACACGAGGAGAGAGACAATGATGCAGGCAGAGCAGAGCGGTGTAGCAGAATAGTGATGAGACTGGTAAGCCATAGATAAATGTTGTATCACTATGATAAAGTTCTAAAAGGAAAATATTTATATTTCAGGGTGGTAGGGAGGTGCTAGGGAGGATTATTGTCCTTAGAGTTTTAAGTAGGTTCTTGAACATAGGGAGTTGTAGTTTCCATCTGATTGTAGCCAGAAAAACCAGGGTGGTGCAAGGGAGAACTATTGTTATCTGTTATGCAGATCAGTGCCTGTGTGACTGGAAGTTGGTGCTTCCATCCAGTTGGTGATGGAACACTTAGGGAGTTGGTGCTTCCTTCTAGTGGGTGCTATAGAAACCAGGGAGTTGGTGCTTCCTTCTAGTGGGTGCTAGAGAAACCATGGAGTTGGTGCTTCCCTCTAGTGGGTGCTAGAGAAACCAGAGAGTTGGTGCTCTCAACAAGTTGCATCTTGCAAAATAGAGGTGGTAGCCTCACAATGAGTTGGTGCTCATAAGAATGATAATGTACAGATTACTTATCATATCAAGAAGAAGTGGTTTTTCCATTTATCGGTTTCCTTGGGAAATATCTGTCTCTATATATTTCATGTGTGTGATTGATGTTGAATATTCTATTGCTTACCTCCCTCCATTATTATGATTGTCATTGAGTTCTTTGTAAAGAGTTTAAAATAAGCATAATTGTTTAAGGACTGTAACAACTGATTCACCCCCCCCCTCTCAATTGTTCAACAATCAGTATCAGAGCAAGTTCCCTTTATTTAAGGGTAGATCCTAGAGATTACACATGACTAGCCATGGAGGAACTTCAACCAATAAGGCCCCCCTGTTCAATGGAACAAACTTTGGCTTCTGGAAAGTTAGGATGAGAACCTACATAATGGCTTTAGGTGCAGATGTCTGGGATGTGGTAGAGACTGGTTATATAAAGCCAGTTGTACTAGCTAATAAGGATGACAAGCTATAATTTAGCTTCAACGCTAAGGCTATGAATGATATTCTAAGTGGGCTTGCAGAAGCAGAATTTGTAAAAGTTATGCACTTAGAAACTGCCAAAGCAATATGGGACAAACTCATTAGCATCTATGAAGGTAATGAGAAGGTAAAGGATGCCAAGCTTCAAACCTACAGATTACAGTTTGAACAACTGAATATGACTAAGGATGAGACAGTTAATAAATTTTTCTTAAGAGTTGAGGATATTGTGAATGCCATGAAAGGTCTTCATGAGAAGATTGAAGACGTAGTATTAGTTTAGAAGATCTCAAGATCTCTGCCTGATAGATTCAATCCAAAAGTTTTTGCAATAGAATAACTGAATGATCTTAAGACTTTGTCTATTGATCAACTCCTAGGAACTCTAACTACTTATGAAATGAGGATTAGTAAAGATAAATCTACCACTAGATAAGCATCATTTAAAGAAGACAAGAATGAGGATTCTGAGGCTGATGAAATTGAGGCAAAATTTGTGAGAAGACTAAAGAAAGGATCAAACAAGTACCAAGGCAAGTTGCCCTTCAAATTTTTTAACTGTGGAAAGATAGGTCACTTTGCATCTAAGTGTCCACACAAGCAGCATGACCAAAACTTTGAAGGAGAAGAGAAGTACAAACCTAAGAGATTTGGTAAAAATAAAAGTTTATGTGTAAACAATGATGAATCTTCAGAAGACACGGATAGTGACTCTTCCTGTGAAGATAATGTAAATGACTTCATGCTTATGGATAAAGAGTATTATGATAATAAAAGCACAGGAAGTGATGCTAATGATGAAGAGTTGTGGTTTATTTGGAAGGAGACTTGATCAACGCTTTGGAATAGATTGAGAGACTCGGACTTAAGAAGAGAAAGCAAAAACAATTGTTGATACAGTTCAAGAAAGGCAGTAAAAAACCTAATGAAGACTTTGCCCTGCTAAAAGTGGAATTAGAAGAGGCAAATAAAATCGAAGACATTCTGAAACAACAGTTATCATAAAAGAAGGTGAGATGTGAAGCTCTGGAAGAAGAAGTAGTGAAAACTAGGAAAGAGTTGGAGAAGTTTCAAGCTTTGTATCATCAGAATCTGTCAAGTATCAAAGCCTCAGAAGGATTAGCCATCATTCTGAATCAGCAAAGGAATCAAAGTTGAAAACTAGTTTGGTCTATGAAGAGGGATCAAGTAGTGGTTAGACAAGCAACAAAGACTCTATCAAGTTTGTCAAATATACAACCAATGACAACAACAAACCTGTAGAGACAAAGGAAGATAATCAGTCGCCCAGGAGGAGTAAAGAAAGAGGTGCCAGAACTGAATCTTTAGAACAAATAAATAATACACCCCCTTCTCAAGTAAATCATCAGCATGGAAGAAATCAACCTGCTCAAAGAAGACAACCATTTTCCAGGTACAAAGATTTTTTCTATGGATATTGTTTCTATTGTTCTAAATTTGGCCACAAAGATTTAAATTGTTCCTTAAGATTTAGACATAAGAAATCAAGACACCCAAGGAATAAATATCTACCACAACAAAGAATGAGACAGCCAAGTAACAAACAGCCACAGATTGCAAATGGTCAAATTAATTTTAGAGACATGCAACCGAGGAGGTCAAGAAATAATGAACAGTCAATGAGTAGACAACATTGCAACAATCACTTTGACCTATTGAAAAATGAGCTTGAATGCTATAACTGTCATAACTTCGGCCACAAATTTGCAACCTTCCATCTGAAGAATTACAAAGCATATCCAAGGATAAAGCTCTTAGCTAGAAAGGCCAACACATGGAAAAAGAAAGATAGTGGAAAATGTGGTCTAGTACTTTCAACTCAAAAACAAATGGACTCCTAGAATATAGACAGTGGATGTTCCAAGCACATGACTGGAGAAAAGGATAAGGTTTTGACTATAAGTAAAAGAAAAATAGGAAATGTGATCTTTGAAAAGGATGAACCAGGTAAATTCAAGGAGAAAGAGATGGTGAGCTTGAGAAATGGCAAAGGAGATTCTCAAGATGATCTTCTTGTAGATGATATGAAACATAACTTGCCCAGTATAATTCAAATGTGTGATAGAGGCTGTGAAGAGGTGTTCACGTCCAAATATTGTAAGGTGAAAAATGTAAACTCAGGACAAGTGGTGGCTAAAGGAATGAGGACAGATAATGATGTTGATATTGAATCCTCCCATGCAAGAAAAGAAGAAGTAGAAGAATAATCATGTCATAAGTCGGAAGAAGAAGTTGTGAAGGTTGATAAGTGAAACACCCAAATCAAGTTCTTGAACAACTCCATGACCCTGGATGAGATCTTGGATAGTCAGAGATCACCAAATGACAAATCCAGACTTGGATACAACAAGGAAGAAATCAATACTCCTAAGAAGTCTAACACAGGTCCTTCATTTGTAAAAAGGGAAAGCATGTATGAGAGTGTTTGTAGTGGTTTTTTCTTGTGATGAATATGGTCATAAAAGCCTTGGATTGTATGCCTCATGGAAGGAAAATGAATTTGTTGTAATAGAAGATCAGAGAAGAGTGACAGGGGGAGTAATTTAGTTATGAAAAGAAAAGGTTGATGAAGGAGTCCTAGTGAGAGAGGTGAGAAATATTGAGTCTTCTACGGAGGACACAGCTGAAGCTGAAGATGAACAGGTCCAAGAATCAGAAGGAGAAGACTGTGGGATAGATACAAATAAGAGAATCCATCCTATCAGGGGGAGTATGTATTGGTTTAATATATGATACCTCTGACAAGTACTGCAACAGCTCAAGGGGAGCATGTTTTCTTTGACATTGATGTCAAAGGGGGAGAAAAGGTGTGTTATTGATGCTACAGTTGGAGATCTAAGTAGAACAATGCAGTCCTTCAGGGTTGCCATCAATTCCAAAGGGGGATATTGTTGGCATGTTTACAGGTAGAGTGTGTTTGTCATTAATGGCAAGAACAACGACGATGATGGTATGTTTACAGGAAAGAAATGTAGCAATGAGGAAAGAAACAATGATGGAAAACAAGTAAAGCATAAGTTTAGGAGAAGAGAACAGTATACACAGAAGAGATAACAGTTTCCAGAAGCACAGACGAGGTCCAAGTCATCAGGACTCGCAGAAGGATCAAAGGTCGAGGCCTTTGACACTTAAACATTCCTCCAAGTCAGGAGAAAATGTAAGCTCGGGCGAAGGAGTGATAGTGGTAGTTGGATCACAGAGGGTTTTGGGCCATTGATCTGGAGCAAGTTTCAAAAAATCGGGAGTCGATATAAGGGAGGTGAGTAGTCCTCCAACTTCATGAAATGTGAAGTCCCGATAAGATATGGACCGTTGGATCACAGAGGGTTGTGGGCCATTGATCGAGAGTATTTAGGATATCAGGATTTGGAAGAGTCAAGGTTGCCTCACGTTCAAACACCTGACACGCGAAGTCATGATTTGATCATAGCCGTCGGATCAATTTTGAGTGGAAGGACTGAATAAGCTAGCAAAGTTGCATCGCAAAAAGATCGAGTTGTCGATCCAAGATCATGATCAAACGAACAACATTCACTTCAGATATAGAGATGTGAGGAGTTTACACTCAGGAAAGTTTGAGATTTGAAATCACCAGAATGCGAAGTTCCGTCAACCGTCAGATCTGGAGATAAGACAATGACCATTAGATGGTGGCAGACAACATCAGCAGACTACGTCAGCAAGGACACGTGGTGCAATCAGACAATGAAAAGTGTCAAGTTGATTTGACATTTAAGGTAAGTGGAAATCACAAATCCGAGTGACATGTGGCAGTCGCTCGGCTCATGACACGTCATCGAGTAACGCAAGAGTTACGTCACTCTAAGAGTTTTTCTTCAGGATTTTTACCACCAGTACTTGTTCGAAGACCCAAAGTCCCAAAGGATAAGGTATACAGCATGGGGGATAGCCATTGGATTAAAGAGGACATGCATCAGTGGATTGTCAACTCCAGGAAAAAGAAAAGGAAGGATAAACGAGAGTTTCAGAATTGATATCTTCGAAGTATGGAGACACGAAGGATATCTCGACAGTTGATCCAAGAGGGATATGTGTCATTGGATCTTGGACTCTGGCTGAAATGCTCCGGGATCAAACGAGAACTTGAGAGTTGAAACACCCAGAGCCTGGATTGCGAAATCGATCTCATCCGTTGGTTTGGAGGGACACATGTCATCTAATCATAGAGACCAAGGATTGCACATGGACAAAGGAAAGAAGGGAAAACGGTCGATTGAAGAGGACATATGTCAGCAGATCTTCCATTCCAGAAGATATCCAGTCAGCAGCAACAGGGCTTGAGAATTGAAACTCTTGTAGCCTGGATCATTAAGGAAACCTCAGTCGTTAATGGAGGAAGGAGAGATCTGGTCCGTGGACTCAAGAGGATAGATATGAATCGTCCATTCAAGACCACCGTCAAGATCATGAGATCGATGGTCATGCCCCATTGTGGGGCCAGAACATGCTCGGGCCTTAATTTTTCATGAGCAGGCTGCAATTGAAACCATGGTTTTGGAGAAAGGATGCATGGAGGATCGTGGTGAATTGTAGGGAAAAAAGAAGTTTGATCTAAACCATCTTTGGACACGCCCGCAATCGCTTGGTCAGATGAATCTCATAGCCCAAGGTCATATCGTGAGAAGAAGCTAGCACTCACTAAATGGAGATTAGGAAGCACCTTTTGAATAAGCACTTGGTCACAGCTCGTGGTCATGGGAAAGGAAGGGGCTTAGCCAAAAAAACTAGCACCCGCTATGAAGTTTTTCTTAGGAAGGGAAATGGCGCCAAAGGCATGAGTGCGCAGAGGTTCTCCTAGTAACTACTAGAGACAAACTGATTGTAACTACAGAAAACGACTGATTGCATCTACCAGAGAATTCAAGGAATCTCATGGTGATCACTAAAGGAGCTTAAGAGTCTCGAGGTAACTGTCGGTGGTATGAATATTAATCAGAGAGGAAATTGACAGATAGAAAAGTATCGAAGATTGTGATTGCAAGAGAATTTAAGGAATATGATCGTAACGACAATTGATGATGAACTCACAGGTAACAGAACCGCCAGAGAAGATGAAGATTTGCCATGATTATCAAGAGATGACTCGATGTGAGAAAGGCATGCAGAACAAATAGGTGAAGTGATTATGTTATCAAGCTATGCTTAAGTGAGGAAGAGTTGTAGTGAACAACCTGTAGGGCAGAATAGTGACGTTGTAAAGAGCATGCAAAGGCATTATGGATGGGGCCATGCAGAAGGTGCACAGAGAGTATAAAAACATAGAACAGAGAAGAGATGGGGGTTGTTGTTGAGTGTGATTCATGTGGGTAGAAGCATGCAGTGTGCAGAGGAGTTGAAGTACAGAAGAAGCAAGGAACGTAAACAAATATCTAAGAGAAGAATAGAAAGTGCAGCAGACATGAGGAGAGAGACACTAATGCAGGCAGAGCAGAGCAGTGTAGAAGAACAATGATGAGACTGGTAAGTCATAGATAAATGTTGTGTCACTGTGATAAAGTTGTAAAAGGAAAATATTTATATTTCAGGGTGGTAGGGAGGTTCTAGGGAGGTTCTAGGGAGGATTGGTGTCCTCGAAGTTTCAAGTGGGTTCTTGAACACAAGGAGTTGTAGCTTCCATCTAGTTGCAGCCAGAAAAACCAGGGTGGCAGGGTGGTGCAAGGGAGAACTATTGTTCTCTGTTATACAGGTCGGTGCTTATGTGACTAGAAGTTGGTGCTTCCTTCCAGTTGGTGATGGAACACTTAGGGAGTTTGTGATTCCTTCTAGTGGGTTCTAGAGAAACCAGGGAGTTGGTGCTTCCTTCTAGTGGGTGCTAGAGAAACCAAGGAGTTGGTGCTTCCTTCTAGTGGGTGCTAGAGGAACCAAAGAGTTGGTGCTCTCAGCAAGTTGCAGCTTGCAAAACAGAGGTGGTAGCCTCACAATGAGTTGGTGCTCATAAGAATTATAATGTATATATTACTTATCATATCAAGAAGAAGAGGTTTTTCCCTTTATGGGTTTCCTTAGGAAATATCTGTCTCTATATATTTCATGTGTGTGATTGATGTTGAATATTTTATTGCTTACCTCCCTAGATTATTGTGATTGTCATTGAGTGCTTTGTAAAGAGTTTAAAATAAGCATAATTGTTTAAGCACGGTAACAACTAATTCACCCCCCCTCTCAGTTGTCCAACATTCCAAGGATGTGTTCCTTATCATAAGAAAGAATTAATTGATATTGTTTCTAAGTATGATGATATTTTCCAGGAACCAGATGGATTACCTCCTAAGTGGGAAATCCAACATGAAATATATCTTCAGCAGGATTCTCCTCTTCCTAATGTGGGCATGTACAGGATGTCAGTTGTAGAGATAACAAAGATCAAGAAGTAGGTACAAGGCTTATTGGATCACCCCAGCTCATCTCCTTGTGGTTCTTCGATCGTGATGGTGCTAAAGAAAGATGGCACATGGAGAATGTGTGTCGATTACCGGGCCTTAAATAAAATCATGGTGAAAAATTGATACCCTCTTTCTCGTATAGATGATTTACTTGATCAGTTAAAGAATGTTGTTTATTTCACTAAGTTGGATTTGCACAGTGGATACCATCAGATCATGGTTGCAGAATAGGATGCATGGAAGACTGCTTATAAAATGAAACAGGGATTGTTTGAGTGGTTAGTTATGCCATTCGGGCTTTGTAATGCTCCAACAACTTTCATGTGCATGATTAATGATGTATTCATGCCATTTCTAGATGATTTTGTGATTGTATATTTAGACGACATTCTTATATTTAGCGGGACTTGGGATGAACATGTAAGGCATGTAAATCAAGTATTGGATACTTTTCAAAGGGAAAATTTGTATGTAAAATTGTTCAAATGTGAATTTGGTAAGAATGCACTTGTGTACTTAGGTCATATTGTAGGAGGAGGACAATTGAAAATTGATCATTCCAAGATTGATGTAATTGTAAATTGGCATGAGCCCAAAAGTGTAACCAAAATATGGAGCTTCTTAGGTGCAGTCTAGTATTGGAGGAGATTCATTTCAAACTTCTCCTTTATAGTAGCTCCTTTGCATGCCTTAACCAGTGTGAATAACACTTTTCAGTGGGGAGGAAAGAAACAAAAAGCTTTCGACACTTTGAAGGAAAAGATAAATACTGCAACAGTATTAGCACTGTCGAATATTCAACAACCCTTCGAGATTGAGATAGATGCCATCAGATACGTCATGGGTGCAGTATTGATGCAATATCGTAATCTTATCTGTTACCACTCTAAAACTTTTAACCAAGTTGTTTTAACTATCCTACATGTGATAAAGAGTTGTATGCATTAGTTCAAAGCGTAAAGAAATAGAAGCACTAATTGTTAGGGAAGGAAACAATCATACATACAGATCATCAACCCTTACAGTATCTCCAAGCACAGACCAAACTGCAACAATCTAGACATTATAGATGGATGGGTTTCCTACAACAATTTTATTTGGTAATCAAGTACAAAAAGGGTACGAGTAACAAGGTAGATGATATGCTTTCTAGACCTCCTATTGTTGCTTCTATTATTGTGAAGAATGCTTCTTTATCTCATGATATCTATGTGCATCAATATGCCATTGATGAAGATTTTAAAGAAGTATATGAGAAGCTAACCCATGGTACATAGGTAGAGAACTATTTTCTGCAGGGAAAACTACTCTACCATCTTGGAAAGCTATGTATTCCTATAAGTGAACGAGTCCATGTAATATGAGAAGCTCACACTTCTCTTGTATCTGGGAATTTTGGGGTAGGAAAAACTATGGCTTATCTATAGAGGTTTTGTTACTGGCCTAAGATGAAAGCAATTGTAACTAAATATGTAAAGCGGTGTGTGATGTGTTCTACTTGTAAGCCCACTAATAGAAAATTGGGGCTATACTCACCATTGCATGTTCCATCCCATCCATGGGAAAGTATCTCCATGGATTTTGTAGGGGGTTTATCATTGTCGAAAAGGGGTCATGACTATTGTATGTTGTAGTGGATAGGTTCAGCAAGATGTGTATCTTAATTCCATGTAAACAGCATATCACTGCTGAGCAAACTACTAATCTCTTCTTTCAGTATGTTTGGGTTCACCTTGGATTACCCACGTCCATTATCTCGTATTGAGATACTCAATTCCTTGGGGATTTCTGGACAAGTTTGTCGAGAATGATGGACACCAAGTTGAAAAGGAGCACTACTTTCCATCCACAGACTGACGGACAGACATAGGTTGTTAACCGAACAATGGTACTTTTTCTTGGAGGCTACTGCAGCAAGAATCCCAAGTTATGGGATGAACATATACCCTATGTACATCATGCTTACAACTGAGCCTTACATTCCTCCAGTCAGTGTTCGCCTTTAGAGACATGTTTTGGTTATTTACCTAAGGTTATTTTGGACTTGATGTATGGGAGATATGTCGATTCAAATGAAGAAAGAAATGAATACAGAGCCTGCAAGTTCATCCAGAGGATCCAAAAGGTACACCAAGCAGTCAGGGAGCAATTGGAGAAAAGTCAAGCACAGTATAAAGCTCGAAGTGACCAACACAGGGTTGATCATTAGTTCCAGGCTGGAGACCAGATATGGCTTCACATCAACAAGGAAATATTGAAGGGTAAAGGTGAGAAACTCAATCCCATCTGTTATGGATCCTTCACTATTTTGGAGAAAAGTGGTATCAATGCTTTTCATCTAGATCTTGTTAGGATATTTAGACACTTAGGAGTTAGTTAAGATCTACTTGGTATAATATGTCGTTAATTAAAAGTGTGTTTCTTTAGTATGCATTAGTATGCATTTGTAGTTAGGCAATCCGACGGTCACGATATGTTCCCGACATAGAGTGATCCGACGATTCATACTCTCCTCGATCATAACGGCCATTGATCCATGGCTTAACACCCGATTGGTCCATGATCTCTATTTAAAGAGCATGGAGGGTCATTTGCCGATGATCGATTGTGAGAAAATCTCTTGTAAAATCTCTCTGTAATCTTTTTTCTTTGCATTAATAAACT
>ML800890.1:99252-111819 GCA_009831015.1 Picea engelmannii | reverse complement strand
ATTGTATCTTCCTCTTGGAGGTTTATCCCTCCCTCTACACTTGGAAGCTATAGCTACCTTTGGGAGTCATTACTTCCCTTGAACAAAAACTATTGATTATTTCTCATATATTGTGCATGGTGTATTGTGGTGTATTGGTGTAACTATTACACTATTCTTCATTGTTCATTGGATATAATTGAATGGTTTAAGTATAAGTTGAAAAAGTTTTTTAAATTGTACTTGATACTGATTCACCCCCCTCTCAGTATTAACACTTTGTGCTTACTTTCAGATCTGCATTCTTATTATGGCTGCTATGTTATATCATTAATTTCTTCCTCTTTCTTCAATTCCTAAATGGTTAATGAACTCATGCTTTAAAAACTTAACCATAGTATTTAAAATATATTTTCATATTAATGAAAATCAATCTCTTCAAAGATAGAGTTTCAAAATACCTTCTTCGCCATGTCATAGATGGTAAAGGTTTTAAATGATGATTACTTGGAGCGGAAGAGACCGATTCTGGGTAAATATTCAAAATCCAAAAGTGAATAAGGAGAGGATCCTCCTAAACCTCCTCCTTCACCTCCTTCTTCTCCATCAAATTCTTCTTCTTCAAGTACAACTTCCAAATCCATCGCAGGAAAACATTCCCATAAACATAAACATGATATGCATTTACTTAAGCTTGATGTGAAATTTGAATTACCCATGTATGATGGTGAAGTCAATGCAGAGAGGCTTGAAAACTAGGTTAGACATATGGAAGTTTATTGCAGTGTGCAACAAATCAAGGATGAGAAAACTCAAATTAAATTTGCATCACTTCGACTTCCAGGCACAACACTAATCTGTTGGCAAAGCAAGTTGCAAAATGGCAGGCAAAAAGTGGGTAATGTATTTCCATCATGGAAAGTTTTTGTTTCTGCACTTAAAAAACAATTTTATCCTTTGGGATATAAAGAGAAGGATTTAATTGAATGGAAAGGTCTTAAACTAAGAAAGGGACAAACAGTGGAAAAATACATAGATGAATTTCGTAAGATGGAATTAAAGTTAGACATTCCATTACATACCCAAGAAACTCTTATGAAGTATATAGGAGGTTTACCTTCACACATCCATAACATTGTATTTATGTTTGGACCTAATAATCTTGATGAGGTTTCTGTTCAAACAACATACATTGAGGCAGGGAAAACATGAGTTGGTGTTTCAGGGGAATCGTCTTCGAGGAAAGAGGACAAAAGGAAGGGGAATGGAAAGAAGGCAAATTCAGCGACAAGGGAAGAAAATATTTATTGCAAGAATTGCAATAAAGAAGGGCATGATGATGACCATTGTTGGCAATTGCATCCCGAGAAGAGACTGAAATGGTGCAAAGAGAGAAATGGGAGGCAAACAGCTACAGCAGCAATACGACCAACGAACTTGGAATCAGGTTTGGGTGATGAGTCTAAAATCACAGCAGTTGGTTTGACATGTAAAATTGGTGATGGATATGATTCTAGAAGTAAATTGTTTCACATAAGGGTCATAATGAGGCATACTAAGGTCGACACATTGATAGATAGTGGATCTCAATCTAACTTGATTTCAGAGAAAGTGGTTAAACAATTGGGATTAAACACTCAACTGCATCATAAACCTTACTCAATTAAATGGATAAGCAACAATCATAAATTGCACATAACAAAGAAATGCACTTTAAAGTTTGCAATTTCATCCAAATTTGTGGATGAGGTAACGTGTGATGTGGTGCCACTCAATGAATGTAAAATGGTCTTAGGAAGTCCTTATTTGTATGATCGCAAAGCAACCTTCTACAAGGAACAAAATCAATATCACTTAATCAAAGAAGGCAATGAATACGTTGTACATTCTCATCAATTAAAATAAAATCAATCTCTTCAAATAATGGAACAATTAAAGAAGGAAGCTCATGCAAGCAACACGCCTATAATTGTGCCAAATTAAGAAATTGATCTTAAGCATGAACATGAGATGATTGTAGAATGGAAGTTCAATCATACTTTGCTTTAAGATAAGCTAATGAAATGCAAGTACTACAAACATATTAGCTCATTTGCAGCCATATTTATGATGTTATCGTTGATAATGCCTTCAACATGGACGGTAGTGGATTCAGTAAGATGTGACAGAGTACAAGTGGCTAACAATATGTTGTCAGTTGTCATGTTTGTTTTGCAATTGATCTTGATGAGACAAGTGCACAATATAGATTTTAAACATAGAGGACAAGTGGGGTGGCCTATCCCACACTTGATGACTAGTTAGTACCCTTTTGGAGGAACAAAAGGTCTTAGTGGGGAGGCGTGATCCAAAATGGATCCAAGAAGGCCTAAAAATCAAATTTCTCGAAATCGGATGAAACCAGCTCCATTGTGTCTGTCTCGTCATGCTGATTGCGGCCATATAATGTTTTCCTCAAAAGGACATTGTATGTGGAATTTATCGCGTTCTAATCAAATTCCCAAACAGGCAAAACGTCAACTGGTCAAAGTCAACGTTGACATCAGCAGTACGACAGGTGACATCAACATGATGTCAGGATGAAGTCATCATGATGTCATCATGATAACATGGTTTCACCAGGAGGTGACACATGTCACGCAGATTCTGCATTTTTGGGTCGAGTTGGCATTGTACGGATTTGACATGTGTCATTGTACGAATGACACGTGGCAATCCATACATGGTGTGGCCCAATGAAAGGTTGACACATGGCAATATGGATGATATATGGACCTATACAATGAGTGATGTGGCAAGTGACTGGGCAAAGGACTGTGCAGTACAGACGTGACACATGGCATGTATGACAATGCAACACATGGCAGGTACGGTAGTGTGACATTTGGCAAGTACGAAGGTGACATGGCATGTATAGTGGTGACATGGAAATTTTGATTGGGAAACTGACTAGACCGATGTGTCAGCAGTACGAACCAATCCCAGGGTGACACGTGGCCCAATCACAGGGCTCCATATGGTACCCCGGATTTGGCCAAGGTTGGTTGGGTAAAAAGTTTGTTTTGCCTCCGGGGGAATCGAACCCGCGACCTCTGATCTAGGCAACGGCTTAAAAACCATGGGTGTACCGTCTGGGCTACAAGTTGGGGCTTAACCACATTTGGCAAAAATAGTACTTAAGTTAGTGTTGGCGTGGATTTGAGGGGATAAGCCTCGGTCGGCGGGGGCCAGCCCTGACCGACCAGGGGCTAGAGACCAGAGCCTAACCAATTGTGGAACGCGTGGAGTGTTAAGGGCATGGTCATATGGCCCAAGACACAAGACTAGGACCCAAACTCGAAGGGGAAAGAGTGCACCATCTATCCCTCGGCCACATGACAGAGACCCATGTGACCAGGGGCGAGCAAAATAGGGGGTTGCACCCAATTTTGGTTGGAATTTGGGTTTTTAACCCTATAATATAAGTTTTAATGATTTTAATCCTGTTTTTGGAGGATTTTGTCCATTATTTGGGGGATCTGGAGCCTGTTTTGAGGCCATATATTGGGAGGAAGTTGGGAGGATGTTACCAACTTCAAATCTATATAAACCAGAGGTTCTTGGAAGCCTTGGAGAGGAACTTTGCAGGCCAATTATGGGAGATTCGCTCAATCGTTTTCAATGTCGTCAGTTGTGTTGGGTTCTTGAGGTCTAGAAGAACACAGCCAGGCCATTTTGTAATCCATTTGACACTTTTCTGATGTACTTTTGAAGTTTTGAAGAGAAATAAGAAAGCCTCACCCACTGAGACAAAGGCCCGAAGACGTAGGCGATCTTGTCGAACTCCGTTAACAACTTTTTTGTTATGGTTTGTTGATTCTTTGTGCTTACTTTCAGATCTGCATTCTTATTATGGATTCCATGTTATATAATTAATTTCTTCCTCTTTCTTCAATTCCTAAATGGTTAATGAACTCATGCTTTAAAAACTTAACCATAGTCTTTAAAATATATTTTTGGATCAAGTGGTATCAGAGCAGGTTGACGGTTGGTTTTTGAGTTTGCATGATTACCAGGGAAAATTTGAATCGTGGTGAAGGTGATCTTGTCGAAAATAATCCTGAGATTAGATCGAGAAAGAGAACTTCTCAAAGTGAGAAGATGGCATTGGAAGAGGGACTTTCTCATAACGAAATAGAGTTTCAAAATACCTTCTTCGCCATGTCGGAGATGGTAAAGGTTTTATATGATGATTAATTTTGAAGCTTTGAAGAGAAATAAGAAAGCCTCACCCACTGAGACAAAGGATCGGACATGTAGGTGATCTTTCCAACCTTCGTTAACAACTTTGTTGTTATGGTTTGTTGATTCTTTGTGATTACGTTCATATCTACATTCTTATTATGGCTACCATGTTATATCATTAATTTCTTCCTCTTTCTTCAATTCCTAAATGGTTAATGAACTCATGCTTTAAAAACTTAACCATAGTCTTTAAAAGATCTTTTCGGATCACCATAGGTCGAGGAGGTAGTCAGAGCTTTAGCTTCGACAACACCAGTAGAGTTTCACAAATACTACTTAACACAAAGGGTTGATGATGAACCACAGATAAATATACCAACCAATGCAAAGTACCCAGTGTCGGTAGCACCAATTCTAGCCAGTGTAAGAAGTGATGAAGACATGCTAAGGAATATTTCTAGCCTCAAGTTTGTGGATCATGACATTACCAATGAACAATTATTTCCAGAGCTGGCTAAGGAAAAATACTCGGGTGCTAAGAGCATATCGAATGCAGGAGCTTGCATCGCTTCCAGTGTAAATTTGTAAGTAGATTTCAAAGGACTTGGTAACAGGTTAGGGGGTTACGAATGCTTCATGATAGTAAATGAGAAGGAATCAGATCAGGATCCCACTAAAAGAGAAGTTGCATGGAAATTGGTTTCGTATACAGCACCCAAACTGAACCTGAAGGATTTACTAAGGGGTGTAGGTAAAGAGGAGGATGGTATCGGGCTCAAGAAACCTTATTGGATTATCGACATAGAAGACAATAACAAGAAGAGGAGGCTTAACAGAATTATTTCACCTGGTAGAAGCAATGTTTTTTCTATGGGAAACACGATCCCCGATGTTGTCGTCCAGACCTAGGCCATCATTAGGTGGGAAGAGGCCTTCAATATGGAGAAAGCAGAAACTCTAAGGCTTATTGCAAAGAACTAGAAGAAATAGGAGGAGAAGGCCAGGAAAGCGTTCAAGGAAAAGGATGAATCCAGGAGCATGGCGAAGAAGACCCAAGCAGCAATCCAAAAGTTGTATAAAGCAATTCCATAAGTTCCCCTAGTAGTCGAAGCAACTATGGAGGAACAAGTGCAGACGATCGGTGAATTCATTAAGGGATTTTGATCACATATATAATATTCAAATCTAAGGAGCATGTCAGGATCACTACCAGAGGCGTGTGAAGGAAGAAAGAGAAAGAAAACCAAAACATTTTCCAACATCAAGAATATTGAGGGTGAGTGTGCGAAACTTTGTGATGAGAATGCACAAGTGTGGACAAAGTTGATAGAAGATCCATAGATGAAGGTCGTAGAGAAAAATCTAAGAGAGGCACAAGAACATGAACATCAGGCGATAGAAAGGGCGACTACATTAACACCAGTAACGTGCATGGAAAACATTCTGGTTCAATGGTACGCACAGGTAGAAGTGGAGAAAATGAGGGATCAGTAAAAGATCTTACAACAGAGACTGGGCCCACTACGAGAAGAGGAAGTGCAAGTAATTCGAGAGTTGGCTACAGTATAGGATAGGGTCAAGAAATCAGTGATGGAGGTAGAGTACAAAATTACTAACTTGATCATTTAAGGAGTAGAGGATATAATAGAAATAGAGGACACAATAATCAAAGAGGTAGAGGGGGTAAAGGTGGCCTCTCAAAACTTCATTTCAAAATGGAAAACCAAGAAACAGGCTCGAGTGGCTTGGGACAAGCCACAGGTGATTGTTGGGGGCCTGTTGGACAAGAAGTCTTGAAAACAATTTTTGCAATTTGGATAAAGTTTTGAGGAAAAAATCATAAGTATATGAAATGTGCACAGAGGAAGAAGGAAAGTTAGAGAGAACACAACTAAGGTGCATATTGTAGGAAAGTGCACAAAAGGAAGATAGTGTGCATCTTGAAGAATAAAACTAGAAGGGTAAAGAAAGGAAATAAATCATAACGAGAGAATGACAACCCGACATTCCAGAAATAAAGGAATAGTAGAAAAGCAACATAAAGTTTGAAAAGCAGAAGAAAGGTGTTGAACAACCACTTAATTGAACTACCCATGCATTGTAATGGAATATTTTTGGGATGAATAGATTAGGGTTTTTATCCCTATATTTTGATATAAATATGTAAGGGGTTTGGATATTAGGGGTTGGTTCATCGCCATTGTTATCGTTGTTTTGGGTTCAGTCAGATGGTTCCACTTGGTATTACTCTTATGAATTTTGATTATGATATATTAGGTTATGTTACATTCTGATTGATACTGTGTCGAGAGTGATTGGTGTAATATTTGAAGGTTGAGAAGGATGAATAAAGGAATGATAGGAAGGAAGGGATAGTTCTCACCATAATGCATAGTTCTCACCATACATCATCATTCTTATGCTCCAGAAGGCATAGCTCTCACCATCAAACTATGGTACCCCAATCTTAGTGTAATCCATGATCTCCTTCCAGTGGTTAGACTGCTTCTTGAAGGACCTTCTCTGATACCAATCATTGGATTACTGAGAGGGGTGTGAATCAGTAATGGGAAATTTTAGCACTTTTAACCATAGTATATTCTTCAACAGTATTCAGTAGTTTATCATTAGCATTCAATATATCATCAACAGTATAATCATAAACAACATCACATCACAATATATACATAGTACACCAGAATTTACATGGAAATCCAAATGGGAGAAAACCATGGAATGAATTTCTTATATATCAAAATAATACATCCATTGGAAGCACCAACTTCTTGATTCTCCAGCTACAACTAGAAGGAGGATCCAAACCCCTATTCTCATGCTACAACCTGAAGGAAGCTACAACTCTCTAAATTCTCTAGCTCCAACCAGAAGGAGGCTACAACCCCCTGAGTTCTTTGGCTCCAACCGGAAGGTGGATACAACCACCCATCCTTGCCCCATCCTGCCACCCTAAAATATAAGTGTAAACCAATTGTCATTATCACAAGCTCTGTCACTGTCACTACCACTTTCACTGCCACTGTGTCTCTGCCACTATCTTTTTCACTCTGTCTCTGTCACTGTCACGGTCACTACCATTGTGTCTCTACCATTGTCTTTGTCACTTTGTCTCTGTCATTGTCATTGTCTCATCAACTTGTATATACTCATAAATAAACTAACACTTGTACCATACCATGCATCAACAGAATATCAACATACATACTATCTCATGCATCAATCAAGAACCAAAGATACATCAATAAGGAATAGTGAATCATGAACTAGAGCGTCAATCATCTGTACCATATACCATACCATCAACCATATGCAGATTTGTATCATATCATCAATGAAGTATCTCAAAGAACCAATGCATGTCCCTCATGCATATGCCACCATGCAACATGAATATGCATCAACCATGTATAATCAACTCAATGATATGAACTATAAGAACCATGTCATATGTTGAACCAGATATAAGAGTGCTCCTCACTCAGGCAAGCAACCAATATATATCATATCCAAATACCAAACCAACCATACTAAGCATGCCTCAACCATACACCATATCATGACCAAAAGTAACCATCAAAACAAGTGTACGAACATACCAATACCTTTGTAGTTGACCTAAAACTCTGAGATGTTGACCTGTAGACTTCCTTCAGACTTCAAGGACCTGGTACCAACATTTACTCAAACATTCATGAGCCTTTTTATATATATGTGACTTTCTCTTCTACTTCCTGCATATATACGTGATTTTCTCCATTCTATCCCATGTACATATGATCCCTTTCTGACTTGCAACCCACGTACACCTCAAAAACTAGGGTTTGTTGCAACTTCAAAACTTTTTCCTTTGACCTTCCTTTTCTACCTCAGAAAATGATGCTACAACCTTAGCAAAAGATCACTAGATCACAAGAAATATAAGCAAAGAATAAGTGTGTGAATGTACTTGTGAATGACTCCTTGAGGTATATTTATACTTGTGCTAAGTAACTCCTCTCCTTAATTTAGGGCTTCTAGGGTTTTCTTGTTACAACAATTTTACCCTTTCATTAAAGACTTGTAACCAACTAGAGGTTCTTGACCACTTATTTGAGGCTTACAACTTCACAAATTCATATCTCCCTAACCATGAGGAACTTCATGGTGTTCCACATATCATCGGAAACAACACGGTGAGCATTATCCATCTATGAGGGTCTTGTTGCATTTACTCTATCCTTCATGTCCATATTCCTCATTCAACTTCGGGAACTAAAACCACATCGTCGGGGCTTATTCAAGGCTTGACATCAATGACAACCAAACTATTCAACACTTCTTGTCGTTCTTCTTCTTCTTCCTCTTCTTCTTTCTTTATTTCTTCATTTTCCTATTCTTCAAAGATGCTTGAATTTCTTCTTTCCTTCTTGGTCTTTAGCAAGTTTGTTTCAATCCAATTTTACAATGATGTTTTCCACTATCTTGTTGAGTCTTAAATTGTAGGACTTATATGTTTTTATTTTTCATGAGTACCCAATAAATATGTCTATGTGCACTCACGAGTCAAATTTTCCAATCTTCTTGTATCCCCTTCTTATCTAACACTTTCTTCCAAACACTCTAAAGTGCTTGACATTGGTTAGTCTTCCTTTCCATAACTCATATGAAGTCTTATCACTATTCCTTTTGATCAATCCTTTGTTCAATATATGAACAATTATATGCACTACTTGTCCCCAAAATATATCACTTAGCTTGGAGTCATTCAACATGGTCTTGGCCATCTCTTGTACAATTCTATTTTTCCTTTAAACAAATCCATTTTGCTGAGGTGTTCTAGTTGTTGAGAATTGTCTTTGTATTCCATGTTCCTCGCAGAAAATTTTGAATTCATTTGAAGTAAACTCAAGTGCATTATCTGATATTAAGCATTTGATTTTTAAATCACTTTTATTTTAAACTAGTTCTTTGAATATCTTGAAACATTTGAAAGCTTTTGACATTTTCTTGAGGAAGAAAACCTAGGTCATTCTAGTGTATTCAACAATGAGTAGCATGAAGTATTGTTCACTATAACACCCTATTTCCCCCAGTCTGTAAAAATAACTATATTGGCCAAGCATTGTGGCAAACCCAAAAATGTGAATGGACCTTGTGAAAAAGGTCAATGAATGTGAATAATATTATGAATATATATTGCAGGACTGCTGAGAGGGGATATGCTGAAAAAGAGACCACGATGGATGAATAAAGGTGGTGGAAGGCACTTGGAAAGGTGGCGTTAACTTCCACCGAAACCAATACCGTATTTGGACTTCACTGGCCCGGATAACCAAGAGTGGCTCGCTGGCCCGAAATAAATTACTCGTAGGTTGGTAGGTAGATGGTTCCTCAGGAATTAATGAGGGATGGGGGAAGTGAACCGCCCATCCGTAGGAGCCTCGGGCCTGACCACCGCAAGGGAAATCGTGCCACACACAACCTCACAAAAGGGAAATGTGTGAGGAAGAAGTGAGGAGGGGGCAGACGCGAGGGAAGGAAGAGAACTCTGGAAAATACAGAGTGAGTGATAGCAGAGAAGGGGGAGAGTAACCCTTGTTCTCGGTCACTGGAAAACAAAGACACGGTCTCGCAGCATCGTGGTCTCAGCTCGAGGGTGTCTAGTGGTAAATCCTATCGAAATCGTTGAGCCTATGGTTGGGTGGAAACGAGCACCCCTCTCAGTAGTTTCATTCACATCTGGTGTTATTTCTGATAAGTGTTTTACATCTTGCATCTTGAAATTTATATGTTGGCATGTATGCTCATAGTCTGTGCAGTTTTATGAGTGGTTTGAGTATGAGACTGCCTGTATAGTGTTTTGATTCAGAAATGGTGATTGCATGCTTATAATGGAAAGACTACGTATGGCTTATGTTTTATAAATCATTATTTATATGCATATCGATCTAATTCAGACTTCAAGTCTACATTTGGGAAATCTATGTCCTTATTCATCCTCAGGTAATACCCTGGATAGATCTCCCTATAGAGACACCCTTCTTAGAAATCTCAACAAGAATCTGGAAAAGGATTTGAAAGCGCAAGCCTTGGTAACTCGGTACGAGGAAGAATGGTCTTCTTGAAGTCCCGAAATAGCAGCATAGGGATAAGTATCGATCGACGGATGAGATCCTGTCGAGAGGACTACGGTCATGCATGACCGTTAGATTGGAAGAATACACGAGGGTGGTAAATGCCTTACCCCTTTTTCTTCCTTCATCTTCGTGAGTAGTGAAGAAATCGGGACCGTAGATCCCCAAGGTCCGTGGGAGTATCTGGACCATTGGTGTTTCCATGTCCAGGGAGCAACAGGAGAGTGTTCAATGTGGGACAGCTCTGAGCATCAAATCTTGGTCTAAATAGCTGACAGTTGTTGGATCTGTTGAGAGTTTTACAAGGTTTAAAACCTCATGTGAAGAGCAGCAGAGCGAAAGTCCCGAAAGGGTTGTATCAGGATATTGGCGTTCGGAAGTTCAGGAGTCCGAAGGACGAGAGTCCGGGCACTCGACATCAGAAATCGAAAAACTACGAAAGAATCTGAGCCGTCCATCTGTGGGAGGATGCATGTCGAGGAATCATCCATTTTGGAAATTCGAGCACCGGGACTCACAGAGGTGAGCATCTTGACTTCGCGAGTAGCGAAGTCCCGAAGAAATATGAGCCATTCATCTGAGAGCGGACACATGTCGCGAGATCGCCCATATCGGGGATTCAGAGATCGGGAGTCATAGAGGGAAGCCTTTCGACTTCACGAGTGGCAAAGTCGTGAGAGGATCAGAACTATCCATCCGAGGAGGATAGGTGGTAGAGATCAAGGGATCTCGCGAACTCGGAGGTTTGCAAGGTAAGAGCCCAAGGGTTGGGTGCTCCAAGTCCCAAGTCGTGAGATCATGATGTGATCTGGGTCGTTGATCAAAGAGGAAGGACAACCGTGGGATTTAATGTCTCGATACATCGCGTATCGGAGATTCATGAGTTTGAAGGTGGAAGACCAGGCTCTTGGAGTCACGAAGTCCCGAGTCGCGAGATCGCGATGTAATCTGGGTCATTGATCAAAGAGGAAGGACATCCATGGGATCTGACGTCTCGATACATCGCATATCGGGGATTCGTGAGTTTGGAGGTGGAATACCAAACCCTTGGAGTCACGAAGTCCTGAATAGTGAGAAGTAGGAGCAACCATTGAGTCAAGACCTCCTCATCATATCGCACATCGGGATCTCGGAGGTTGAGGGGAATCAGTTTCGACTGTAGAAGTCATGAGCTTGCGAGTTGTGAGAGCTTGTGCAACACGTGGCACATCCGCTTGGTGGGACCCACATGGTTGACATGTGGTGTGAAGATAATATGCCCAGAGAGAGGGAGAAGTGGTGACAGGTGGTGGACACGTGTTGTTTGAAACGGGAGTCAACATCCTGTTGACTTCTCATACTTCGGGTTCTCGTAAGAAAGGAGCACCAAGGCCCAACAACTCAAGTCGAGAAGTTGCGAGTTCCAAGAAGCCTGGAAGGAGTCAAACCTTCTTTGACTTTCATGTCTCGGGGTTTTGTAAAAGAAGGGCCCAGAGGTTCAACCTTTCAACTTGCGAACTTGCAAGTTGCGAGCAAGGCTAGTAGTTAGCCCTAGCCAGTGGTCACGCGTGGAGAGCGCTAATAAGGAGGGGCCATACCATATCGGAATCTCAAGTATCGGCGATTGGTGAAGAAAATTTGAGGGTCTTCGACTCATGACTCGCGAGGTCGCGAGTTGTGAAAGGAACTTTCATTTAGGCACGTATGTGGTCCTATCAATATAGGGACTAAAGAAAGGGAGCTAGTGCTTTGTCATTAAGCGGCGGGTAGATCTGGACGGCCAGAATCTACGTGCCCAGATCTATGGCCAGGGTTTCATTCCGGAGCCCCCTCGCCATTCTACCTTTAGGATTGGACTCACTTGTATCGCTGAGTCGCAAAACATGAAAAGGTGCCTAGTTTGTTTGGCCTATGGTCCTAACCCACGATCACAGGGAGGTGAATAGGGAAGAACTAGCCTGCACTAGGCCCCTGTAGGACTTTGGGGATTCTGTCCCTTGAGGAAAAGAGAAAATTTTATCATGTTGTAGTGGGTGTGTTACAAATTGGTATCAGAGCATGGTTACAACACTCGGCCTGCTTGGGCTCATGAACGAGTTTCACAGAAGCTCCATTCAGAACACTCTTAAAAAGAGTAACCCCCTGTCTTAACCTTCCTAATCAAAAGACAAAGTTAATAATGAAAAACCCCTATTGTGTGTGTGTACATGTGAAAATATGAATTATGTATCGGTTATAAATAAATATAAATATT
>ML800890.1:81633-95055 GCA_009831015.1 Picea engelmannii | reverse complement strand
GGTATTGTGGACCCTTTAAGGTTCTAGACAGAGTGGGACATGTAGCCTATAGGCTAGCACTACCTCCCACAGTAAAATCACATAATGTTTTCCATGTCTCATTATTGAAGAAATATGTACATGATGCTAACCATATAATTGATCGGTCTGTGATTCAGGTGGAACCGAAGGGAGAATTTCTACCAGAACCTCAATGCATACTGGACAGAAAGGAAACCCCACTCCGGAACTGAACCATTGCACAGGTCAAGGTGCATTGGAAACATTTTGGCCCAGATGAGGCTACATGGGAAATGGAGGATGCCATGAAACAGGCATATCCGATTTTGTTTACATCTGTACATGCATGTCAAGTTGATAGATAGAACATCGAGGATGATGTTCCTTTAAGGGGGAGGGAATTGTAACACCCTGTTTCCCCCAGTCTGTAAAAATAACTATACTGGCCAAGCATTGTGGAAAACCCAGAAATGTGAATGTGTGATGTGAATGGACCTTGTGAAAAAGGTCAATGAATGTGAATAATATTATGAACATATATTGCAGGACTGCTAAGAGGGGATATGTTGAAAAAGAGACCACAATGGATAAAGAAAGGTGGTGGAAGGCACCTGGAAAGGTGGCGTTAACTTCCACCGAAACCAATACCGTATTTAGACTTCACTGCCCCGGAGAACCAAGAGTGGCTCGTTGGCCCGAAATAAATTACTCGCAGTTTAGTAGGTAGATGGCTCCTTAGGAATTAATCATCGATGGGGGAAGTGAACCTCCCATCCATAGGAGCCTCGGGCCTGAACACCACTAGGGAAATCGCACCACACGCAACCTCGCAAGAGGGAAATGCATGAGGAAGAAGCGAGGAGGGGGCAGACGCGAGGGAAGGAAGAGAACTCTGGAAAATACAGAGTGAGTGATACCAGAGAAGGGGGAGAGTAAACCTCGTTCTCGGTCACTGGAAAACAAATATGCAGTCTCGCAGCATCGTGGTCTCATCTCGGGGGTGGCTAGTGGTAAATCCTATTAGAATCGTTGAGCCTACGGTTGGGTGGAAACGAGCACCCCTCTCAGCAGTTGCATTCACATCTGGTGTTATTTCTAATAAGTGTTTTACATCTTGCATCTTGAAATTTATATGTTGGCATGTATGCTCACAATCTGTGCAGTTTTATGAGTGGTTTGAGTATGAGACTGCATGTATAGTGTTTTGATTCAGAAATGGTGATTGCATGCTTATAATGGAAAGACTACATATGGCTTATGTTTTATAAATCGTTATTTATATGCATACCGATCTAATTCAAACTTCAAGTCTGTGTTTGGGAAATCTATGTCCTTATTCATCCTCAGGTAATACCCTAGATAGATCTCCATATAGAGACACCCTTCTTAGAAAGCTCACCAAGAATCTGGAAAAGGATTCGAAAGCGCAAGCCTTGGTAACCCGGTACGAGGAAGAATGATCTTCTTGAAGTCCCGAAATAACAGCGTGGGGATAAGTATCGATCGACGAATGAGATCTTGTCGAGAGCACTGTGATCATTCACGACCATTAGATTAGAATAATACACAAGGGCGTTAAATGCCTTAACCCTTTTTCTTCCTTCATCTTCGTGAGTAGCAAATAAATCGGGACCGTAGATCCCCAAGGTCCGTGGGTGTATCTGGACCATTGGTTTTTCCACGTCCAAGGAGCAGTGGGAGAGTGTTCAGTGCGGGATAGGTCTGAGCCATCATATCTTGGTCTAAATAGCTGACATCCATTGGATCTGTCAAGAGTTGCACAAGGTTTAAAACCTCACGCGAAGAGCAGCAGAGCAAAAGTCCCAAAAGAGTTGTATCAGGATATCGGTGTTTGGAAGTTCGGGAGTCCCGAGGATGAGAGTCCGGGCACTCGACATCAGAAATCGTGAAACTGTGAAAGAATCTGATTTGTTCGTCTGCGGGAGGATGCGTGTCAAGGAATCATCCATTTCGTATATTCGGGCACCGGGACTCACAGAGGTGAGCATCTTGACTTCGCGAGTAGCGAAGTCCCGAGGAAATCTGAGCCATTTGTCTAAGAGCGAACGTGTGTCATGAGATCGCCCATATTAGGGATTCGGACATCGGGAGTCTTAGAGGGAAGCCTTTCAACTTCGCGAGTGGTGAAGTCGCAAGAGGATCAGGACCGTCCATCCGAGGAGGACAGGTGGCAGATATCAAGGGATCTCGCAAACTCGGAGGTTCGTAAGGTAAGAGCCCAAGGGTTGGGTGCTCCAAGTCCCGAGTCGTGAGATCGTGATGTGATTTGGGTCGTTGATCAAAGAGGAAGGACAGTCGTGGGATTTGACATCTCGATACATCGCGTATCGGGGATTCGTGAGTTTGGAGGTGGAAGACCAGGCTCTTGGAATCACGAAGTCCTGAGTCGCGAGATCGCGATGTAATCTGGGCCGTTGATCAAAGAGGAAGGACAGCCGTGGGATCTGACATCTCGATACATCGTGTATCGGGGATTCGTGATTTTGGAGGTGGAATACCAAACCCTTGGAGTCACGAAGTCCCGAATAGCAAGAAGTAGGAGCAACCATTGAGTCAGGACCTCCTCGCCATATCACACATCGGGATCTCGGAGGTTGAGGGGAATCAATTTCGACTGTAGAAGTCATGATCTTGCGAGTTGCAAGAGCTTGTGCAACACGTGGCTCGTCCACTTGGTGGGACCCACGTGGTTGACAGGTGGTGTGATGATAAGATGACCAGAGAGAGGGAGAAGTGGTGACAGGTGGTGGACACATATCGTTTGAAACGGGAGTCAACATCCTGTTGACTTCTCATACTTCAGGTTCTCGTAAGAAAGGAGCACCAAGGCCCAACAACTCAAGTTGCGAAGTTGTGAGTTTCGAGAAGCCCGGAAGGAGTCAAACCTTCTCTGAATTTTGCATCTCGGGGTTTTGTAAAATAAGGGCCCAGAGGTTCAACCTTTCAACTCGCGAACTTGCAAGTTGTGAGCAAGGCTAGTAGTTATCCCTAGCCGGTGGTCACGCTTGGAGAGCGCTAATAAGGAGGGGCCATACCATATCGGAATCTTGGGTATCAGTGATTGGTGAAGAAAATTTGAGGGTCTTCGACTCACGACTCGTGAGGTCACAAGTTGTGAAAGGCGCTTGCATTTAGGTGCCTATGTGGTCCTATCGAGATAGGGACTAAAGAAAGGGAGCTAGTGCTTTGTCGTTAAGCGGCGGGTAGATCTGGACGGCCAGAATCTGCGCGCCCAGATCTATGGCCAGGGTTTCATTCCGGAGCCCCCTCACCATTCTACCTTTAAGATTGGACTCACTTGTATCATTGAGTCGCAAAACACGAAAATGCGCCTGGTGTGTTTGGCCTGTGGTCCTAACCCACGATCACAGGGAGGTGAACAGGGAAGAACTAGCCTGAGCTAGGCCCCCGTAGGACTTCGGGGATTCTGTCCCTTGAGGAAAAGCGAAAATTTTATTATGTCGTAGTGGGTGTGTTACATTCACCATCCTGTCCCTTTTTTTAGTGGGCCCACATAAATCAGTGTGTATAATCTCCAATGGTTTTTTCATATAGTATTCATTTGTCTTGAATTCATCTTTTGTTTCTTTTCCATGCTGAAAATGCTTACACATAGTATTTTTTGGCTTTGTAATTTTTGGTATTTCTCTTACAGTTTTCTTCTTGTTTATCTAGACAAGATTATCCAAGTGTATATGGCCCATTCTGTTATGTCAAATCCATCTTTCATCTTCTTTTCCCAAACAACATATTTCTTCTTCGATCTCATTCAAGATGTATGTGTTGTTTGGAGTCCTTGTCATTGTTTCCACTAGTCTTCCTGATCATTCTTTCCTTATTTCACATTATTTTGAATTGAATATAAGTGTGTGTCCCTAATCACACATTTGGCTCACACTTAGTAAGTTATGCTTCATATTTTCAACAAGTAGGAAATTTGTTGCCACAACATCTTTGTTTCCAAGACTGATTATACATTTTCCCATAATTTTGGTTGAGTTATCTTTGCCAAACATGACAGATCCTTCTTTTTCTTTCTTTAATGTTACAAATTTGTTTTTGTCTCCAGTCATATGCTTTGAGCATCCACTATCAATATACCAATGGATTCTTCTATTTTGGGCTTGTAAGGAAAACCCACATTCCTCAACCTTCAAATCTTCTTGCTTCCTTTTCCAAGTTCTCTATTGTTCCCCTATATGATTGAAAGGAACATGCCTAGTTTCCCTTGACGAAACTATCAAATCACTTCTACAATTTCTGGCTACGTGTCCAAAATTATTACATTTGTAGCATTCAATTTCATAATTCGGAGTACCAAAATTGTTATAATTTATGTCAAACACCCCATAGGATTTTTGGGATAATTATCTTCATAATGATTCTTGCGATTTTCATAGCTATTTATATTCTCGGTGGTTCTTTCATTTGCATAGGCTCTACAATTTTATGGCTTTATGCCCAAAATTATTGCAAGAATAACACAAGCCAAGAAAAATATTTTGGTACTTGAGTGTGGGTGGTCTTCTAGTTGGTGTTGTTATTCTGAAATCATGATATTCTTCTTGGGTATTCTTCATTATTGGTTTTTTATTGCATGTTCCTCTGAATGCATGATCTTGTTCTTGATTCTTCTTTATTTTTGGTTTATGTATGTACTCCTTTAGAGGCTTGCATTATTCTTTCTTGATGGAACCCTTGATAGTATCTGCATTAATTCTTTGCTCTACTTCATTTTCTGTCATCATAGAGCTTGAACCCTGTCATCATAGAGCTTGAACCCTGACCAGTATTATTTTGTTTGTATCCAAGTCCAAACTTTTCATAAAATGGTTTTTGATTGCAGATGATTTCATCTATTATTTTGGTGCTATTGCCAAAATTTAGTTGGATGTCATTGTTTTGTAGTTCCTTTCTTAGTGAGACTATTTCGCCTTCCAAATTCTCTATTATTTTCTTATTTTCTTCAAGTTTTCTCTTGAGTGTTTCTTCAATCACTTTGGCTTCTTCCAATTGAATCTTTAGATCTATGATAGTTTGTTTGTCTTCTTACAACTAAATCTTTAGATCTATGATAGTTTGCTTGGCTTCTTCAGAATTTTTGCTAGGGTTTTGAAAGCCTTCCTTCAGTTTACTTAACTCTTTTTTGATAGACTTGTTTTTCTTCCTTGTTATTCGTAGATCACTTGAGGCGTTGATCAAATCTTCATCAAGAATCACTTCTCCTTATTCTTCATCATCTCCTTCATTATTTTCAATAGTTTCCTCTTGAGTCTCTAATGCCATGAAGAGTACTCTATTGATTCACAGTCACTATCATCATCTTCATCGAATGAGGAACTATCATCTTTTGAATACATGATTTTCGTTTTCAAAAATATTCATTTATTTATTTCCTTGTCTCTTTTCTTATATTTCTTTTCTTTCTTAAGAACTTCTTCTTCATCAATATATGAACCCTTTGCATAAGGACATTTGGAAGCAAAATGGCCTAATTTACCACATTTAAAGAATTTGGAAGGAAGCTTACCTTTGTACTTGTAAGTTCATCTTTTCATCTTTCTCACAAAGTTGGATTCGTCTTCATTGTTTGAATCATCACTATTTCTAGAGAAGGGTTTTGACCTTGGATTGTTCTTTCTTGTCTTCTTGGAGGCTTTGAAAGTTGTTTCCCTTCTGAATGGATTTTCTTGTTAGGTTCTCATTTCATATGTTGTAAGTATTCTATGTAATTCATCCATGCTAAATGTAGCCAAATCTTGTCTTTATTCTAGAGCTGAGATTTTAGGGTCAAATCTCATTGGGAGAGATCTCAATATATTTTGCACAATAACTGAATTTTCAATATTTTCTCCCAGTCCTCTTATAATATTCACAATTTCATCAACTCGGAGAAAATAAGATGAAATATCTTCATCTTCCTTCATTCTCAAATGTTCAAATTTTCCTATGTAAGTCTAAATCTTGGCCCCTTTGACTTTGGCCTCTCTTTCATAAAAAATTATTGAGCTTGTCCCAGATTTCCTTTGCAAAATCACAATGCATAACTTTAACAAATTTTGAACATGTTAGACCACTTAGAGTGGAATTCATATCCTTTGAATTGTATTCATTGATATTTTTCCCAGCATTATCTATTGGGGGAGACTCTGGTGCAATGTATCCATTTACTACAGCTTTCCAATCATCAAATCCATGTGCCTACAAAAATGATCTCATTCTTATGCTCCAAAAAGCATAATTTTTCCCATCAAACAATGGTGTTCCATTTTTGGTAAATTCTCCTTTCTTATCCATGATATGCCTTCTAGTGGTTAGATTGTTCTTGAAGGAACCCACTCTGATACCAATTGTTAGAATATTCACCAATACTGATGGGGGGGTGAATCAGCATTGAGCACTTTTTACCATTTTTAACTTTAATCACATCATGTAAACATTAACCATTAATAATGTCATTCATCATCACAAAAAACCATACACATAACACAATGATTTTTATGTGGAAACCCTAATGGGAGAAAACCATGGAATGCTTTTCTTATATCATGTTAATATTGCATTCATAGGAAGCACCAACTGGAAGGAGGAACCAACCTAAAGGAAACTGCAACTTCCTAGTTAACAGCACCGACTGGAAGGAGGCACCAACCCCCTAGATTTACTAGCTCCAACTAGAAGGAATCACCCACTCCCTAAATCATAGGGCCCACCAACATGTTGAATGAAGACACCAATCTTCTCAACTGAGCACCAACTAAATAATATATCACCAATCCAATATCTTCATACACAAAGTACTTTTGACTTCACCTGTGTGCTTCAATCCATAGAAAATCCTTCAAACCCTAGCAAGATTCATAACATCATTCCCAAAATTTAATCATCGAGGGAAACATCCACTCATGGAAATATACATTAAAGGCAACATCCACTAATGGAAACATCACGAAAACATTACAACCTCATATCAGAGCATACGACAACATCACAAGCTTATAGCATACCTTGAGAATAAGAAGGACCTTAAGAGAATCCTTTAGACTTCCCTTGCATACCATAAAGACACCCCAACACCTTTATCACACCTCAAACTTGATCTCTTCATTGGTTACTCGAAAAATGAGAAATTATATCATGTATTTATACTAATTTTGTTCCCAAAAATTAGTTGAGTCGATATCAATTTTTTGGTTGGGTTATCGAACAGAAAAACTCATATCTCTTCATTCCTACGGAGTTAGAGGGACTTCCATATACCATTGGAAATTTATCGAAATAAGATTTCCAACCATGTAACTTGTGATTCCATTTGAGTTCGTTATGTATGGTAAAAGTTCCCTCAAAGATAGGGTACCCAAATTGACCAAAAATTAATACTTTCAACGATCTCCACCTTACAATATTTATCTTGGACATCTAGTGGGATCCATTTATGTACAACTCAAAGTAGGAATGTGGAAACAACCACATTTTATCTCATCCCATGAGGGCCATGATTAAAATATATTCCATAAGGGGACCACTTTGGAGTTATATACATTTATGTGAAGGCTCCTTCAAGGCTCTTCAAGTGGACACATCATCATCACTTTTATGGGATTTTGGGGTTTTCTTTAGGACCTCTTCTAAGGTTGACATCAATGAAAACCAATTTTCCAACAGTTAGACCCGCAACAAGCATTTTAGATTGAGACAGATTCCTCTGACTATGCTATCAATGCAGTCCTCACTCAACAAGGACATTTGGTGGCCTATCACAATGAAACACTATCTGATGTCATTCGCAGATATATCACCAATGACAAAGAGATGTACTTCATTATGCAAGCATGTCGATGATGGAAGAACTATATTATGGGAAATGAAATTATCATCCACTCTGATCAAAGGATTTTTCAATTGATGCAGATGTAATGAAAGTTCCAAAATGACTGCCATCAAAAGTGGTCCACATACCTGCAACAATTCCACTTGAACATCAAGTACAAGAAGGGAAACACCAACCATGTTGCATACTGCCTCAGTCGACCCTCGGCTATGGTACTAACCATATTTATTAACTCGTGTGGGCATGAGGCCTCCAAGTGGCCAAAGTTATACAACAATGACTTTGACTTTGTTGTTACCTATCAAACATTGAGCGAAGGAAAACCAGTTCTATACTTTCATCTCTAGGATGCACTGCTACACAATTTGGGCCATCTCTATGTTTCTTCAAGAAAGTGTGTGAATATTATTTGGGAAGCTTATTACAGTTGGGTGGCAAGACACTTTGGTATGGAAAAAATAGTGGCAGTACTGCAAAAGTATTTTTATTGGTCGGAATTTCGATAATATGTCAGTAAGTATACCAAATCATGCACTACGTGTGTCATTGCCAAACCTTACATTATGAAACAAGGGATATACACCCCTTTGTCTGCTTTTGATAGGTCTTGTGAGTCCATCTCCATGGATTACATGTTATATCTACCTTCAACCAAGCATGGTAATGACTATGAATTTATGGTCATTGATTGATTCTCTAAGATGGCAGTTTTGACACCCTGCAAGAAGAGTATCACAGTGGAGGTCACTATTAAGCTCTTCTTTGAGCGTGTTTGGGTTCATTTTGATCTACCACATACTATTATTTTAGATTATGATATCAATTTATTGAGTACATTATGGTCCATTATGTGGTCATTGATGAACACCAAGCTCACTAAATCAACTGCCTTCCACCCTCAAACCGATGGACAGACAGAGATATTCAAGAGAATGATTTTTCATATCTTGAGAATGTACAACTCCAAACATCTCTACACATGGATTCCTGAGGGGGGGGACTAATCCAAGTGGATATCGGTGGCCACCATCCTCTTCCACTGACTCAACAATTCTTTATATTCTTAGCATTTTTTATATGATTTTCTGGGTCCCAAACTTACAGGGTCATTTTGAGGCCCTAAACGGTGTCTTTTGGACATTCGGGGGGGGAAGGGGTTGCCATAGAATTCCATGGCCCTAGAAAAAGTTATAATCCTTGAATATTTCTTTCCAACAAGCTTCATGCACCCCAAGCAAATATCGTATTCAAAATTTGTGCCCTCGGGAAGTTGACATATCAACTAACCACCTCAAGGCCCACAATATTTTTGGTGTTTCATATTACAGGGTTGGGGGTTTTATGCTTAGGGTTTTTTCCTCTTTTTCTTTAATGCTTCATGATAAAAGGCCCTTTCAGCCTATTTTTGATCATTTTTTTGTGAATGAGTGTATCTAACATATATTTCTCTTGAAAGATAAGCTACCACCATTCTAGTTAGTTTGTCTTATAGAGTATTCTACTATTTTATTCATTAATAGAAGTTGGATTTCACTCTATTGATGTGCTCTCTGATATATTTCTATGTGTGTCCCATTTCGTGCTTAATATTATCTAGATCACAAGAGATCCATTAGAAGGAAATCATTAAGTCATCCCCATCATAGTACATGATAAAACACAAGGAGAATGATTAAGAAGGAATTTGATGAACGCTAGAAGAACACACCACCGAGTACATATTTTTCATGCACTAGATGGAATAGTGCATGGAAGAGACCCTCTAAACAAACATCGATAATGAAATCCATTGACATAGGTCAAGACATCCACCAATTATAAAAATGGAAACCAAGGTATAACACAAATCCCAGTATGTGAATAAAGGTCTTGACATTTGGCAAAACACTCAATCAATGACCAATGATGAAGTGGCATCTATTGAGCACAAGGTAACCTACCAATGATTAAAATAATCCTAGGGTGATATCTACTCTAGGTCAAACTCTCTGTAACATTTTGTACTATTGATCACACTTATATTGACTTATTCTTTGAGGACACTTGCATGAAAGTGATCTGGTTATGGTACATTATGATTTTGTTTCGATTATGAGTTGTATATGATGATGATGTATTGTGATTTATATGTTACTTTCATATGTATATTGTATTGACAGATATTATTGACGATTTCTCATGAGTGTGCAGGACACACGACAGGTTATGGATGATGATGGCATCAATGGACTTCCTTGGACTCTAAATTGAGTCAGGGAGTGGATTGCATTTTGTTTGAGTATTTCATTTTATGCACATGTGATATATGATTGATTACAATATTATTTATGTATATGGATTATTGACACTACTTTTGTCARTGGATGCAGGCTTGACGATGCTTTCTAATCTGACCCACATAAGGAGTAAAGGGGTCATGCACARAAACTAGACATTGAGGGAGAGGTATGACAACGTCCCTTTCATAGCCTACTAGCACTCATGTCATGACCTGAACGCATAGTTAACGATTGCCACGTTCTGAGAGGTTCATGATGTCGTGATGGTGGACTGAGACAGTCRCTCACGAAGAATTCTAAACGGCATGCAATAAGATGGAGTCCTTATTCCTTAGACAACCCTTAGTCTCTCACAAAGTYGACCGAGTGGAGTGTTGACTCTGAGTGTTGGACAAACTTCCAAAACTAGTTAAAGGCGAGTGGCACCCTTGGAGCACGGAGGTTCGTCTTGAAGGGCACGTCRCGGATTTAAATGTGAGTCAATAAATCTAGGTGTCCTAGAAAATTAATGAAATGTTTAAACCGTGTTAAAACAAAGTATTAATTAATCATTTATTTATAAATTTAGAAATATAGCAAGAGTCTAAGCCTAGTCAAAGCCTAAATTAAAGTACAAATCTTAGCTAAAAGTGACTAAATTAAAAATTAAATAAGACTAAGGGAGTTGGGAATTAATAAACTTTAGGAAAAGACGGAAAAGGAATTTAAGGTTGAGTAAATGCACTTGTGCATGAAAATAATAAAAGGGATATTTTAAAATGAAAAAAATTAAAACATGAAAGAATAGGTGTACACACAAAATGGTATCTTGAGTCAATCTACCACTAAGCCTAACTAAAAGAAGACTCCTAAATCAACTCAAACTAAGATCTAGTTAGGGGACAATCAATAATTGGGAATTTGGGGAACTAAGAGACATCTAAGAGAAAAAATAGGAACACATTGGGGAAGGTGAGGGAAATTGGCTTTTAAATAAAATAAAAAGAGGAACTTCATGTGCAACCTTGGGAGAGTGTCATAGATGTGTTGGGTAAATAATCATTTAATTTAATTATTAAAAATGAATTAGTTGTGCATGGGGACAAGTGTCATTGAAAATAATTCTATAAAAGAAATGGAGGAGAGGTGAAAAGGATCTCACCTTGGTTAGTATTGTTATGCTGCCAAAAATTTTCCTGAACTAGTTTAACTTGTGAGAGTTGGGTTCCAAAACTTGAGAGAGTGGAAGCTCTTCCTTAAGAGGCAAATTTTGGTGTTTTTTTTTTATGGTTTTTGTGTGTGTCCCCTTTGCAGCTCAGGGGATAAGGGGGGAGAAGAGTACCCCTAGCGTTGGTTGGGAGGTACCCGTGAGGTCTTGGCATTGGTAAGCAAGGAATTGTATTTGCACAAGTTCAGAACTGTAGATCAACTTCGAACTTTCTACAAAGCTTTGTCACTATATTTATTATTCAGTTACAGCATGTATATTAGAATGGGATTTGTATACTATGATGTAATTAAAATATTGAGCAATAAAATTTTGTAAGATGATAAATTTTTGTAAATAAATAGTATGGGAAGAAGACTCGAATTTTAAATCTGAAGTGATAGTTAACTAGTCGTTATTAGTCCCTGCCTCAAGGTAGCAGGGACTATTGTAAACGGTTTTCTCCCTTCCTATTAATTTACGCGTAAACCAATGCAATTTTTCGTATGTTATCCTAAGTCTTAATTTGAAGAGTTATACATTACTATATCCAATCCAATAAGACTTTGCAACATGTTTTTTTCACCAATCAAATAATTTGAAGCCTTATTTGGCCTCATATCAAGGCAATTTTACTTTCTTCCTTAGGTTTAAAGTTAAGATTTCAAATGTAAGATATAGAAATGAACTAATGCTATCTCAAGAGATAGCATTAGTACCTTAACATTTTATGTTAGAGCTTCATATCTTAAGTTTTTAGTTGAACTATGATTCATCTGGTTGAACTATGATTCATCCATCATGTTGACAAATGTTAATCCAATGTTGCCACCTACACCTACAGTTGGCCATCCACATGCAAACATCTTCACTTCACTGCCATTTATGCTCTTTCCTTCCTCTGTCTCCATCCCCTCCTGGAAAGAGGGTACCACTCTTCCATGAACCCTGGGTAAGGTGGACGGATGTACACTTTCACTATACCGGTCGATTGTTCTGAAGTTATTTTTCTCTGCAGATTGTGACTAAGGAGGGTTTTTACCCTCATCGTGAACTTTTGTTTGTCATTTTTCCTTCACTGGTAACGTAAATAACTCATCACAGTCTAGCCGTGAGGTTTCCTACCACCTCATCGAGTTTAGAAATCTCAATAAGTTGGGTCAGTTTAAGCTTCAAAATGGAAAGGCTCTTTTTCTTTGTTGTACAATGTGTAGATAGGAACTAGATTAGAGCCATGCCAATGTTTTCTCTGTTTTGGATAATTATATTGGCCTTATTTATAAAATATCCTTTTGAATGGATTTTTATTCTGTATAAGTCATTTCTTGTAGGAGTAGTGTCTCGGTGATGGACTCGTACTAAGAAAAATATTGCTACGGACACTATGGTTGTGTTCAACGAATTCGTCAACCTATATGTTTTCTAGTAAGTCAATTCTCTACTACAATTATTTTTGTTTTAGTTATTCTAGTTACAAAGTCTATTCCTCAAAACTTTTCTTCTACGGGGGATTAGAAACCCTTTGTAGGACTTTGAGCACTCTCAAACATAATTTTACATTGTCGGACTTTTCCAATGGCAATCTATAATAATATTCTTAGGTTCTATAAGAGTTTTGTTTCAAGGTAGAAACTATATCTTGTATTTTTTTCGTGTTTGTACTAGGGTTGAGTGACATGGCACTCTGGATTGCTTTTGTTTTCTTCATATTATGTTTAGCTCGTGGTTGGTTAACCCGTTATTAAGATTATTGACTCCCTGTTATAACCCTAAAATGCACTATACAGGTTTACCTGGCGTCAGGCCAACTCATGCCTCTTCCTAGCCAAAGCCATGCTGAGCAAATCCTCAAAAAACCACTTAAAACAAGCAACCCACGCCCTAACTTCTCACTGGGCGCGGGCATCCGCTTGCTGTCCTTTTACTGCACGCGGGCATCCGCGGGCTAGCCCAAAACAGCCTGCGAGTACCTAACAAAGCAAAAAATCAGGGAAGTTTCCGCCGAGACACGAGGCTTTTGGTCAGTTAACTGAAACTCTCCGCCATGCATGGCCGAGAGTTCGCCTAAAACCCTAGCTCTTCCTAGCCTATAAAAGGAGGGGTAG
>ML800890.1:58968-70789 GCA_009831015.1 Picea engelmannii | reverse complement strand
CATATTACTGTATCATATTAAATGTGAAAGAGAGATTACAATCGTGGCCTTGATGTTGTAAGATCCCTTCCAACTGTCCTTCGTTCCCCACACACTTCCATTCCAAGAATTATGAGAGCACAGATCTAATAATATTCACAATCTATATTGACAAAGGCAAAACTCAAAGACACTCCACCCAAGCTAATAATTCCAAGCCAAATCCAACTTAGCCCTTATCCATGAGAGCTCCTCTCCTTTTATAATCTGAAGAGTATAAGGTGAGGAGGTTAGGATGATCCCACTAAATCATGAAAGCTAGTAAGATCCAAACCATTCGGATGTCACCTCACCATGGAAGTTTCTCCTTCTAGAAGATTCGAGAAAACGCTCGTTTTTCCCATGTGTAAGCATTCTCGCACCCTGCCTATAGAGAAGACTGTGAACTCCTCGCGACCTAGCTATGTTACAGCCTTTGAGAATCAGGCATTCTCGCACCCTATCTATAATGTAGCCTGCAAACTTCCCTTTTATAGGGTTTTTACAGAGGAAAATGCAACTTCTTTTCTCAAGAAAAGTTATTCTCCCTTCTCTCTTCAGGAACTCAGGCCACTGACCCCTATGAAGGCAACAGATAGGTTTACATCATTAACAGTCATAGGGATGATGAAAATAATGTGTGACAGAGAGCCCCCCAAAGCATGAAGTTAGAACATAGTGATAGCTGAAATACTTTGTCGAGTATGTGTAGGGAACAAGGAACAGTCAGTCGGAAACCTGCCAACAAACAAGGAAATACAGTACAATAATATATCATCACTGAGGTAGGCATTCCAATACTCAGAATACAAATAACTCAAAGCATAAATGCCGAGATGCGAAGATCCATGTCAAGTAAGACAGGTCATGTCCACCAAACATACACTGTGGATCCATGCCAATATGACTCAAATCTGAACATAGCCACCAAAAATACACTATGGATCTATGCAACAATTCAAACTGAATATACTCCAATGCAACCTGAATCTGTTAGAAAAGATTCAAGGTCTTCATATCTATCACTCTATAGTACGAATCTAACCATGTGAATACATGTGTTGAAGTCGAACATGGTAGAAACCACTTGATTACCGGTCATTAGTGTATATCGTTAACAAGTGCGAGGGAAATCACCATTAATGTCAATGACTCCCAAGGTACTCTGGTACAATCCAACAAATGTGAATCAATGAGTTGAGGTCGCACACTCGACGGAATCTCTCGATCAAGGGTCGATAATGAAAACCCACTGTCGAAAGCGAGGAAACCTGCCATTGAGGCATGCAAGTTCCAAGGTACCAATTAGTTTTTAAGTCTAATTCCTGGATAATGAGTTGAAGTTGAGAGGAAAAGACTCGTCACAGGAGGGCCTTAATGTATCCCACATCAATGACACAAAACAAGTAACAAGATTTGATGTAGGTCAGAGTAACAAGTGATTCAGGACTGACTCAGGGATGGCCGATACAATAGAAGGCTTAAATACTGCAGAAATGGCCGACGCAATAGAAGGCTTTTCGGGTTGGACATCTCTTTGAACATATTGATGACACGACAACTGTCTTGGAAACACTAAATCAACAACAGGGATCACAAATCTTTTTTTAATCTTATAAAGGAGTATGATCAAGAGACAAGTGGATTTTCCAACCTAGACACAAGGTAAGTGAAAGGGTGTTATATTCAAAAGCGACTCTTCCATGGAATACAGGTTTAGACATATTTCTTTCCCAATTTTTCCCCCACCATTTCTAGCGAGTACCTCTTTATTTTTACACAAGCTTGAGGAGGATAACATATGCTTGAAATGTAAGCTCATCCTTTGGATGAGTCCCTCGGAGTATGTTTAACGAACCCTAGGAAGGAGTGGTTCGGTCCCATTTGGGCCTTTCAATGTTTATTTAACGAGTCCAAAGAAAGAAAACTCATGGGTTTTTCATGTTTAGAGAGTCTGAAAAACACTTAAAGAAAACTCAAGTCCCATATGGTCCTTTCAATGTTTGTTTTATGAGTCCAAAGAAAGAAAACTCAGGGGTTTTTCATGTTTATAGAGTCTAAAAAACACTTAAAGAGAACTCTCTCAATTCATTTTTCATAAAGTAGTCTGATGAGACCGAAAAAGAGATAAACTATCACTCAACAGATGTTTTCTTCAAATACTTTAACGAGCGTGAAAAGAAAAAGGTTGCTCAGCAATATTTTCATGTTTAGAGAGTCTAAAAAGAGCTTAAAGGGAACTCCAGTGGGTTCATTTTTCGTATAACCTTTACGAGTCCGAAAAGTGATAAAAGTATACTCAGTTACATTCTCATTAATTTACGAGCACGAGAAATAACAAATACTAAGATCGGTAACTTATTCTCATGTATTAACGAGCATGAGAAAGAACAAAGACTAAGCTCGAGATTGTTTTCATTTTTAAACAAGCTTTAAAACAAAACAAAACTATGCTTGGACCTGGTTTCATTTTTACGCAAGCTTGAACCAGAGGAAACTATGCTTGAGGTAAGTGGTTTCATTTTTACACAAGCTTGAACCAGAGAAAAACTATGCTTGTGACTTCCCAACGCATAACCCAAGGATGGTTGGTACTTAGCCCCCAGCTTAAGAAACTAGCGGCTCTAAATTCAGCATGAAGACTAGAGGCTAAAAGCATTGCCCCCCCAAGCTTCGTTTCTTCCAACTGCAAAGGCGGAGGAAAGGAAGCTTCAAATACTAGACGAAGGACTTGACTCAACAGAGAGGGGGAAGTTGTTTCATTTTTTAATGAGCTTGACACAGGAGAAGAACTATGCTCGTGACTCTAGGTGTAATCCCCAGACCTCAGTTTCATTTTTTAACGAGCTTGACACAGAAACAGAAACTATGCTCGTAACCTTTGTTTCATTTTTTAACGAGGTTTCCAGAGAGACGCAAAACCATGCTCAGGGATGGTTTCATTTTTTAATGAGCTTGAAATCAGAAAACCATGCTCAGGGCTGGTTTCATTTTTTAATGAGCTTGAAATCAGAAAACCATGCTCAAAGACCTTTGTTTCATTTTTTAACGAGGTTGCCTCAGAGACACAAAAACTATCCTCGAAAGTCTCTCTTCTTGATCGTGTATTCCAAGAGGACAATGCTCCGGAATGACACCATGTCAAGGGACAAAACTCGGTCATGGCTTCCAAGAGGTCTTCACTAGAAGGAAGAAACACACTCTAGAAGGACACCATGTCGAGGGTCGCGACAGGAGTAAAGAGATCAGGCTCTAACAACCCTATCGAAGAGATCACCATGTCAACTATTGGATCTAAGTCATCAGAAGTTGAATCCATGGGCGACAACGCCACATAATTGACCTAGGGAGGGGGCGATACCATCTGCATATAAGAAACATTCAAGGAGGCAATCCAGGCAGGGTCAATGAATGAAAGTTGATCAACAATCACAACCCGTCCATCGTGAGGGAAAGATATCACATGAAAAAGAGTAGACACAATAGATTTCATGGCATAGACATAATCTTGCCCAAGGAGTAAAGAAAAATCCAAGGGTTCTTGGACTAACATGACGTCAATAAAGATAGTTTTCCCTCCCAAAGTTACAAGAAACTGAGGAAGGGTCCCTAAAGGTTGACTAGTTCTTATGTTAAAAGATAACAGATTCTGCATAACTAGTGTAAGTGGAGGACAACCCAAAGCTTGCCAAGCAAAAGAGGACAAAATACTAACGGATGCACCTTCATCTATCAGTGACTGAGGAACGTCTTGACCACAAACCTATACTGTAATCTGGAAAGGAATGTGAGAGGGAAGACGAGGTCCAGTTAGCACACCCCAATCAAAATGGATGGCCTCATAACTTCGAGGGGGTTCCACGGGAGAAGAAGGAATAGCCCCCGACATGGTAGATTCTGCATCAATGAGAAAAACATGGGCAGTATCAGGTTTACTCTCTAGCGGGAGAGTAGGATCGACCGATGGAGAGATCAGATCGACCAGTTGGGTTTCATTCTCCAAGGGGAGAATGGGATCGACAGGTGGAAACGGATCGACCACTTGGGTTTCACTCTCTAACAGGAGAGTAGGATCAACCAAGGATGGGATCGGATCGACCACTTGTTCTACTGGTTCAGCCAAGGATGTGACCAGATTGACCACTTGATCAATCGGATTGACCAGCAATGGGTCTGGAGTGATCATTCCATCAACTATAGTTGGGTTGAGAGAAAAATTGCAATAAGCAGCTGGAAGTTGAGGCTGTGAAACAGTCATGTCTTCCAGTAATTTCGAGGCTTCGTCCATACGAGGGCAAAGGTGAGTGAGATGACTCCCTTTGCATAACATGCACAGGAACTTGACTCTACTTTTCTTCTTCCCAACGTTATCATGACTAGTTGACGGGAGGTCATCAGCATGTTGTTCAGAGGCTGATGACATGGGTTGGTCAGGGTGTGTAGACCATGCTTCTATAACCTTGGATAGACCAGGGCAATCCTTAAGAAGATGGATACCCTTACAAAGCCTGCAAGGGTACTTGGGCTTACAGGTTGTTTGGGTGATCTTGACATCATCAACACTCCCAACACTATTAACAATAACGGATTTTTTTCCAACATGTTTGACAGTGGTTGGAAGTTTGGATCCTTGTTTATCTTTCTTCTTATTAATATTTATTTTCTTCTTCTTCTTATTCATCGGGTTACTAGCTTCAGAACTTTCACTCGACGAAGAAGATGAAACGGAAGGCGACCTTGCAAGCGAAGAAGGTGAAGAAGAACTTACTGGTGAAGAAGGTGAAGGATCAACATGAGGTTGATTCTCTTGGGGGGAGATGTTGACGACCGAAGCACTTACTGCATTCGGGATTACCTGAGTGGAAAACAACCATACCGGTAATCCAATTGTGAGACCTGGAAGGCTTAAAGTAGCGATGTGAGGAGGACCAATGTTTCCGTAAGAAGGAAAAACAAAAGTTTCCCCTCGAGTAGAGGTTCCTTCGTTGGTCATTTCGGGAACTGACGCCATTAAATAAATATCCAATCTAGAGTCCTCTAGGGAAAAGAAACAGCACATGCTAAAAATCTAGTAAGCAAGCAAGCAAACAAAAACTTCTCACAATGAACGCACTAGTCGGTGATGAAGTCCAACGTCGCGGGAACAAAGCAAGAAGGGGTTGAGATAGAGCGAGTGGAAAAGTTACGTTGATGACCTGCTTAAAGAACTTACACCTTGGTGCAAGCTCCTACACATAATCATGGGTATACCCTCCAAGGAGCCCGAGTGAGTTTGGTCAACGTCAATTCCAGGTACCGTGAAGACTTGCCCCTCCACAATCACCTTGTGTAAAGACCCTAAAGAGACAAACCACTAAGGTTACCAATCACTATAGTGATGCCTGGGGAAACAGTCGACAGTCTGATCCATGCGCAAGGGCAGGGTATCTAGCCCGAAATCAATTTGAAAGGCTTCCACTCATCATTGTGGGTATACCTCTCAAGCGACCCCCATAATACGTGCAATCTCTACACCAAGACCAACAAAGCAAGGTGAGTAACTCTACCAGTCTCAATGTGACCTCGTGATTGACCCTTGTGTTAGAAGGGCTTCCCAGGACAAAATGTAGTAAGTGGATTTAACTCTCCCCATCACAAGATACTAAGTTTATTTGCAACTTTGGAAAGTTATCTTTCACACCTATTCCAAAGCCCTACGACTAATCTAATGTAGGTTTTCTACCAGAAAAGATAAAAATGTCTAATCAATTTTTATAAGCGCTTTATTTTATGGTTGTTGTTACTCAAAAGGAAAATGGCGTGGATAATATGGTGTTTTGACCAACTCGAAAGTTATGCAAAGAGATGAATATGCAATCTTTTCATTTCGATGAAAGCTATGCTACGAGAATGAGAAAATATTTATCATTCCCATATACACAATGTCCCAAAATATATTAAACTCACCAATATCAAGATTCTCAAGAAATGAGAAAAAGGTATTGTACACCAATGCACGATTCATGGCCCCACCAAAAAATGCCAAGAATCATGCAATTTCGCTACTTCAAATGCAAGGATGCCCCCAATCTAATATAAATCAAGAAATTAAATCCTTTTGTTTCAAAATTTTCACGAAAAGAAATAATGAACTTTCTTAAAACAAAGAAACCCAAACTAAAAGTTTTCTTTTAAAGCGAACTATTCAGAAGAAATATGATCTTTCCATAAACAATTCTAAAGAAAACACACGCTTTGTAATTGAAAGATACTCAAATCAAGAGACTAATCCTTCAAAACCAAACAAAGCCAATGTGGCTAAAAGTAACTCAAAGAATGTCAAGCAGACTGTAAACAGATCAATATAGGCTCCAAAAGCTTAATCCAGTTGATCAAAGCAAAACTGGGTCATCAAAATATGACAAGACCCAATCCAAAAAGTTTACAAACAAGTTTACAGCCTAGCAGTGGAGTACAATGCAATAATTAGGTATTCTCGCAGGCTAGACACTGGTAGGGTGCGAGAAGTTCGCATTGGATCTAACAGCAGGGTGCAAAAATCAATGGTTTTGCAGGCTGTAGAGAGGTACAGTGCGATAATGTCTGTAATCAAAGAAAAATTTGAAAAAGGGTAGGGAATCTAAGTGAACTTCTGGATCCAGAGAGTCTAGATGGATGTCCCACAGACTCAGAAACCAGAAAACAAGCAATTAAAGGAAGGGAAACTAGACTAACTAGGAAACAATCTGTTCCTCGGTGGAGTCGCCAATTTTGTTATCGGATAAATCGGTAGGTGTGGACACTAACTGATCTCCCTAGATCCACCGAGATCTAGAACAAAACACACCAGAACATGACGCTTTCCTTAATTTTTAAATATTGAATTTACTAACTAAAGAGGGATGGGTGACATATCATTTAAATGTCGCTTCCTCTCGCCATCTCCATCCTAGCTCCGTTCCAACGCTCATACAATGATGAACCTGCAAAAGAACACAACCAACCAAAGTGATAGTAATAGAATAAACTCAATATAAACCTATGTATGTGATCAAGGAATCATACAATAAAACACAACAAGCTTTATAGGAAAGAATCATATTACTGTATCATATTAAATGTGAAAGAGAGATTACAACTGTGGCCTTGATGTCGTAAGATCCCTTCCAACTGTCCTTCGTTCCCCACACACTTCCATTCCAAGAATTTTGAGAGCACAGATCTGATAATATTCACAATCTATCTTGACAAAGGAAAAACTCAAAGACACTCCACCCAAGCTAATAATTCCAAGCCAAATCCAACTTAGCCCTTCTCCATGAGAGCTCCTCTCCTTTTATAATCTGAAGAGGATAAGGTGAGGAGGTTAGGATGATCCCACTAAATTATGAAAGCGAGTAAGATCCAAACCATTCGGATGCCACCTCACCATGGAAGTTTCTCCTTCTAGAAGATTCGAGAAAACGCTTATTTTACCCACGTGTAAGCATTCTCGCACCCTACCTATAGAGAAGACTGTGAACTCCTCATGACCTAGCTATGATGCAGCCTACGAGAATCAGGCATTCTCACACCCTATCTATAATGCAGCCTGCAAACTTCCTTTTTATAGGGATTTTACAGAGGATAATGCAACTTCTTTTCTCAAGAAAAGTTCTTCTCCCTTCTCTCTTCAGGAACTCAGGCCACTGACCCCTATGAAGGAAACAGATAGGTTTACATCATTAACGGTCATAGGGATGACGAAAATAATGTGTAACAGCATGGTCTGATTCAGCCACGTGTCATGCTATGATCAGGAATGATCTATAAGTAGCCATATATATATATATATATATATATATATATATATATATATATATATATATATGGGCTTCTGATCCACCAACCCACATCTCTGTGTCTTGAAATTGTTTTTTAACACAGAGAGGTTTGTCTCTTTCCTGATAGAATTTTAGGATTCTCGAGACTTTCTTTAACCTGTCAGAGTCTCTGTCTTTAGCCATATCTTGGGTTAAATTTTTGGTTAACTTGTTTCTTAGTTTTATTTTTTCTTCCCCAAAGGTTTAGAGTGAACTTTCAAGTTTTAGATCCTCCTTTTGGTTTCTTGCTTGAATCCCTCTGTTTATGCAATTGGATTAGGGTCTCTGTCAATCTTGGTTTCAGTTTTCTCTTTTTTCCTGTTTCTTTCTTTGAAAAACAAAACAAAAATGTTTTTACTTTAGTTTTTCTTGTTGAAGTAGTTCGAAAAATAAAAAAATAAAAGATTATATTTTCTTGCATTTAGTTTGGTGAAGTAGAATAGGTTGTTTTTTTGCAGAAGAAAAAGAGTCTTCGTTTCAAAGTTCGTTTGATTTCCTGAAATACAAGTAGTTTTGCAAACGAAAGCACTTTTTAGGAAACTTTTAATTACAACATCTTGAAACATTGATTAGAAAAGTTGAATGTTACAAAGAGTTTTACAAGCTTTGCTTTAAAGTTTGAAGTATCTTTTTTCTTTCAAATGCTTTAAAGTTCTCTTCATTATTCATCTCTTCATAACACCATTAGGTGCATGACCACATCCTTTGCGTAAATCAAGCCTTAAAATTAACGCTTAACTTAAAATATATTAGACTATCTATTTGTAGGGTTCATCGACTAGTTTAGGATTTTAGGGCCTTGAATTAGGTGTGAAGAGGAAACTCTTCAAGGCTATTTTAAAACAAACATTGGAGTATGAGATAGGGAGTGTCTTAAGCCCAGCATCGTAAGAGTTAGTTGGGACCCCCCTCTAACACAGGGGATAAACATGAGGTCGCGTGAGGAAAGGCAGAGGAGATAACCCCTCCAAAGTCGGACTAAACGTAGTGGAGATTGTATATTGAGGGTCTTTCTTGGGAACAATATCGATCGCATTTTTCTACGTAGATTTTTAGACCTCAAATTCGTTTGAGATCCTCAGTTGTCTTCTAGACCAATCACTTTCGGCACCCTTGAAGGGTTTCGGACTTGTTATCATGCTCATTACGTTTTTCCCAACTATCGATTGTACCCGCCTGGTGACTGACTGCGAGCTGGAAACTTAGTTGCCTATATTTTACAGACTTACAAACGTGACTGGGAGGGTATATCGTGGTACCTAAGGCAGGCGTCGGATCGCTCTTCGCAGAGTATACCCGGAGGGTACTTCCATGTTCAATTTTCACTTACACTGGTTAATTGCTCTAGTGTTGATTGGTGTAACTGTCCTTCCCACTAGTTGGTTGACTACTTGATTTATCGTTAGGGAACTTCTAGTGTGTGCTCTGTGCTTCCTAGTTTTCCATAGTGAGTTAGTCAGTCATTGCTTTGGGTCTCTAACCTAAGGTGGTAGATCACCCACTCCGCTGGTCGTGAGGAATTTTTGGTCTTTCGCTTAAAAACTTGGAGCTATCTCTTTATAAGCGTTGTTTTTTGTACCACTGGTTCGCTAGAGTCAGTGTGTGAGACTTTTACAGACTTGAATGATCTCGCAAGAGGATAACCTTTGCGGAATATCTTCATGGAAAAATTTTATGATGATTTCAATCAAGGAAACCCTTCGCAAGGGGATTCTTGTGTTTTTCCTTTCTTTGGAAACATTGGTGTCCCTTTGATGGCCACTTTGTACATTCCTGGGTTGAATGTGGGACTACCGATTTGGTTGGGTACCATTCCAAATGTCTTGAATTCTCTTGACGCTTCTCAGTTAAGCACCTTATGTCATGGGCATCATGTTGATGTCCCTTCACCATCAAAGTCCTCTCCTCCTCCTTCTGCCTTCTCTGGTGAAAGTCTAGCTACTAGTAACCGGAAGTCTAAACAAAATAGAAAGAGGAAGAATAAGAAGAAGAAATAACAAACCTATGCAAGTCATGTTGGAGATAGGTCATCAACCTCTGCAAGTCATGTTGAAGACCGGCACTCAGCCTCTACAAGTCGTGTTGGGGGAAATCACCCAGCCTCTTCAAGTCATGCTGGGGGAAAACAACCAACCTCTGCTAGTCATGTTGGAGATAGGTCAACAACCTCTACGAGTCATGTTGAGGACCAGCACCCAGCCTCTGCAAATCATGCTGGGGAAAAATTTTCAATCACTGCTAGTCATATTGGTGATAGGTTTGTAGCCTCTGCGAGTCATGTTATCGACCAATCACCAACCTCTGCAAGTCATGTTGGATACCATCACCCAGCCTATGCAAGTCATGTTGGGGGGGGGGGATTTCAGTCACTTCTAGTCATACTGGCGACAGGTCTGTAGCCTCTTTGAGTCATGTTATCGACCAATCACCAACCTCTGCAAGTCATGTTGGAGATGTGCAACCAAATAATGCTAGTCATTTTTGGGGCATTGATTTTGTTGAGAAACCTAGACAGATTTGATGTATGCCTAAGTTCCCTTGTAAGGTTTTCAAGGGAGATCACCCTACTCATTTATGCCCTAGCATTCCAAAGGCACGAATACTGTGGTCCCTATCTGCAATCTCTATTGATTCTAATTATTATGAGGTTTCCTTACAGTCTATTCATCATTTGGTTGATGAAGTGGTCATGCCGATGCAATCTTCAGCTGATCCCACTCCTCTTTTGGGGGTTTATGTGCCTTCAGACCATGTTGTCTCAGAGCCTATTCAGCCATTGGTTGAGAAATTGGTCATGTCGATGTAATCTTTGATTGATCCCACTCTTCTCTTGGAGAGTGTTGAGTCTACAAAAGTGGTCACGCTGGTGCAATCTTTGGTTGATCCCACTCTTCTCTTGGGGAGTGATGTGTCTACTGACTATGTTCTTAGTATTTCCAGTTCAGTACTTTCAGAACAAGGGGGAGTTCTTCTTACTTCGAGCACACCCCCTCCACATCCTAGGATGGTTTCCTTTGATTGGAATGACCTTGTTAAGCCTTGCCTTCCTTCTTCTACACCTTTTCAAATAAGGGTTGAAGTTAACTCAAAAAATAGTTACTGATGTATCATAGATGAAGGAGCCTCCGCAAGTATTTTATCCTCCTCGGCTTCGCAACCTTTGGGTTCTCCCGATCTTGTGTCTGCATCACATGAGTTGTTGGATTTTGATATATGTCCTAGTGAATATTTGGGGATTCTTCCTCAATTTCCTATCTCATTAGGTGGGATGATTGTCCATGTCGATGTTATAGTGTTGCAAGGCTTGTTAGATTTCAATATGTTTCTCGGGCGTGATTATGTATATGCTATGAACGTTGTGGTGTCTACACTCTTCTAGGTGATGCATTTCCCTCATAATGGAAGAATTGTCACTATCGACCAGTTGGCATCTGATAATCACCATCCTAATTCGTCATTAGTGAAGGCTTCCCCTTTATATGTTCCTAGTGTTCATGTAGACTCAACCCCGCCACGGGTTAATTATGTGGCGTCTTATCCTCGATGTTCAATTGATTCTGAGAAAGAACCTGTGCAATCGTGTTTTCCTTCTCGAGACATGGTCTCAGAAATTGATCCATTGGTTTATGCAATGGGGGCAGGGGAGCCCTTGTTTCCCCCTCTTGGTCCTAGTGATCTTGAGTTTCCTTTCAATTTTGATCTCATTGTTTTTCCTCAAGCCCTCGTGCTTCTGATTCTTCATTGATAGACTATGTCAGTCATGGCTAGAACCTCCATCGTCATATGGAATATGGTAAATTTGTTTCTCCCTTTGGGGATGTGATCTAAAAATGAAGAAGACTTGAAAAACTTGAATAATTATTGCAAGTGAAATGTTATGTGTTTAAAGCAACCGGATCAATTTGCAACACATAATTAAGGATTACTTATGTAAAATACACATAGACAGCAGCATAAAACAA
>ML800890.1:34599-52518 GCA_009831015.1 Picea engelmannii | reverse complement strand
ATGATGAGGGGACACGTGGCGCCCAGAGATTGGGCCACGTGTCCTCATATAACTCGCCACCAACCGGACACGTGTCACCATCCAATATGTCAGCAACCAACCAATAACCATCTACCACGTCATCACCGTATGGCCTGTACGGTCCTTCCACGTCACCGTATGGATTGTACGGACTGTACGGATAGGTACAGTCAGCATCCAAAATTTTGCCTGTTTGGCTTGGCGGACAGATCGCGATATCTCCTCCATACGGACTCTATTTGCGAAAGTAAATATACCGTCGGAATCAGGAAGACGAGACGGACGCAATGGCACTATTTTCGTCGCATTCTGAGCACTTTGAAAATTGAGCAAAATTTGATCCCCTGATCAGGTTGTCAACCCTCCTCGTTCATGTGATTTTTGGATATTGAATTTCCTTCAGATGAGGCTATCCTTGAATCCATGACTATGGTTTCTATACCGTGGGAATACTTACATCGTGGTTTGTATTTTCTTCCTTTTGGGGAGACTTTTCAGGTTGACTATGAAAGAGAGTCTTGGTCAGATCCTAGCAATGCGCTCTACCTAAACCATTATTATTCATGAGTTGTAAGGTTGTGAGGTGCCTTGTACCATATTGTGCAATCCAGGTTTTTTGTTTTAAAGTTTTGTATTCAATAGCACCTCTTATTTTATGAAGTTTCTATCTATATTATTAACTTCTAAATGAGTGTTATTGGCCTTATATGAAGGATCTTGGAGAAAGTTTACTTTGACATTTTGTTCATCGTATCGATCCGTTCTGATAGGTATTGACCTAGAAACTGGCATACAGGTTAGCTTTTTCCCTACTGCATTTTTTCATTGTTTGTTTCCCAGTTCATTTGGTCTTAGGATCGACCCCATGGAATTGTGACAATAAGATTCCTTGTTTATAAGTGTGTCGTACTTTATGTGGTAGAGCCTTCCTTCCATAGGAATCCTAGTTAGAGTCTTTATTTCCATTTGGTGCCCATGTCAAATTACTTCATAGGCATGGGGAGTCCCATTTAGTCCCACCATGACTTTTTGTTGAAGCCTCATCCTTCTTCTTCATTATTTTTCTTGGTCTTACCCTTGGGATTCCCTAATGAGCATGCTTTGTTGTTTTTCAAGCTCGCTTTAAATTTCGAAAGAAACATCCAACGAGACTGTATTTATTCTTTTCGATCTCATATTTATTACTTGAGAAAAGTAGCCCCCTGGAGTTTTCTTTAATCCCTTTTCAAACTCTCTAAAATTGAAAATATTGTTGAGCGATCTTGTTGCCCTTCATGCTCGCCAAACTAAAATTTGAAGGCACATATGTCTGGCGGTAGTTTACCCCTTTTTCGGTCTGGATGGCTAATTTTACGAATAAATGTATGCTCTAGGAACTTCGGTTCACTAGAAGAGTATTCTCAAGTGTAAAATTAACCCTTTTTCGGGCATCAGGGACTAAATTTTTGAAAAAGGAACATTCTCCTTGGTTTTGGTTTATCACCATTTTTGAGCCCTGGAAATTACTTACGAAAAAGGAACCCCACCAAAGCCCATAGTTAAGCTCTTTTCATACTCCCTAAAATTGAAAAGATCGTTGAGTGACCTTGCTCCTTCACACTTGTTAAATTGGTCCAGAAGAACATCTACTTGGCATGAGTTTAAGCCTTTTTCTAGCCAGTAGATTATTGTGGGAAAAGGTATGCCTTGGGAGATTTTTCTCACAGGGAGAGTTCTCCTCAGTTAATTTTATACTTTTTCGGGCTAAGGAGATTAAGCTCAGAAAAAGGTTGTGAGTCCATAGTTAAGCTCTTTTCAGACTCCTTAAAATTGAAAAGATAGCCAAGTGATCATTTCTTTGTCACACTCGTTAAAATGGTTTTGAAAAGACGTCCTTTATGTGCAAGTTTACCCCTTTTTCAAGTCGATTGGACTAACTACAAAAAAGGTACTCATTGGAGTCTTCTTTAATGTTTTTTCAGACTCTCTAAACATGAAAAAACCATCAAGCTTACCTTCCCTGGGCTCATGAAAATTTACATGGAAGGAGTCTTGTTGTGTCACGCTTAATCGCATTGCGGGTCTCATCTTTGCATCTTTGGCCTAATTTCGGCTCCATGTTGCTCTCAACTGAACCTTTGAAGCATTCCTTATACGCAAGCCTTACAACACTTTTTGCCTATGCGATCTGACACCTTGACCCATGGAGGATTTTTCTCTGAGTGTCCTTATCCTACACATGTCTCATTGCCTTGAGCATTAGTATGTTCCATGCACTTGGAATCATTTTTCTCGCTTGCGACACTCGTTCCTCCTTTGTAACGTAGCATTATTTTATTCTTTTTAAAGCTCATTTAAAAATTGAAAAAGACAAAAAAAAAATCAAATCTTCCAAAAAGAGGGGACGGGAAATATACATTATTTTTTCAGCAGCAAAGATAGTCGCCCTTGGACAAAGCACATTCTTTCGTTTGTTTGTCAAGCATTGGGATCTAGTATTACCTTAGAAAGGTGTTCTCGCTACATAGAGTTGTGTCCTCCTTCGTCTAGTTACTTGTTGGACTTGTGCCATTTGTTGGCTTTAGATTATACTTCTTTTACTTATGGTTCTTTATGGGATATTCTGATTCTACCTTACTATCATAGATTGAACCTAGTTCAAATTTGATAAGCTCCCAAAAAAATCCCTTTAAAAATATCGGCCCCTCTGGAAGACCAGAAGGCAATGCAGCATAGAGAGTGTACTGCACAGTCTCACCCGAGATAGCTCTATGGGTGGCTTCAATAATCAGGTGTTTGCAACTAGGGAATGAGTGGAGATCTGCGGTTGTACTCTATAATCTTTATTCATTCAGTCTAACATCTAACTATAGTAGTCATTCTATTCATGCATGTGGAATACGAAATCTAACTAGTTAATTCATTCATCTAACATTCATCATTTAAGCATCCATAAAGATGCATACATTTATTAACATAACACAGGTGTTACCATGGTTCACCCTCTCCTAGGATACATCCACAAAGATCTGGCTCTCAAGCTTCTTATTATGGTTCAATAATATATCACATCGCGTGTGGTTACAATATTAGATCTCACTCTCCTCAACAAGCTCCTCGATCCTTGTGAGGCTGACTAGATCGCACCAAGCTCCTCAGCATGCGATCTAACCCTCGGGATCGAGTCACTCACTACTTCCCTAGCTCACCAGCTTACTGACTCGTACAGTTCTTACAATTCTCCCTTCCTCTGTGTATGTATGTATCTCTATCCCCCTCTCTCTCTCAGTTTGTCATGTCTCCTTCTAAGTACTACTTATTTATATCCTTGGCTCATCAGCCATTACAATAAATTACAAAACCCTAACCATAGTGTCGTTAAGTCTTCCTTGCATGTGCCCCTCGCCTGCTTATTGTTGACGATTAAAATTGCAACGAAGTTTTGCCCGCAAAGTGTTGCTAAAGCCTATTATTATAAAGATAACATGATAAATAATACTAGTAGGTGGGACCCCCTTGTAGATTGGAGATCAGATCTGATTCTTATTTGATATTTGTGCTATTGTTTGACACTTCTTACATGGTTGATGAGATCTTGGATGTTGGTTCAAATTGCGATAATTGATTGATGGATAAGGCATGTTATGTGTTTCTTCGCTGCTCTGGGCTCAGTTTTCTTGTTACGATGGTCTATGTTATCACTGCTATATGTTCCTGGATTTGTTACTTTGACACTTGCACAACAAACATGTTAGTAACAACACATAAAGAGTAGTGGGAAAAAGGCAAAAGAAATATAAACAAAAAATACAAAAATAAGGAAATGGTCTATACTAAACATGTTACACTATATGCATTAAAATAATCATTGTAAACAAATAATAGCTATGTGATTTATTGAGTTCCATGGAAATATAGTTGTTATACATTACTGTATAGTTGGAAATGGTAATGTGTGGGTGGTGCTCTTGGAAATTAAAGGATGATGGTTTCAATGCATGGTTCAATTGGATGAATTAATGGAGTAGTGGTTGGCGCGTACTAAGGAATTGAATGAGTTTGAGCGTGGAGGTGATGTGCATTTACTACACATCACTCCTACTCTTTCACTGGATGCCACCCTAGTCGGGTTATTGTTCAATTGTGTTGTTGTGGTTAAGCTCCGACTTTCAAGCAGAAGGGAAACCGCTCAGCCAACTCACGTTTTTAAGGTGCTTTGATTACAGGTATGTATTTTTTTGGCCATCCATGAGTCTGCTTTGGTTATGAAATAGATATTAGCTCGGATGTATAGGATTGTGTTTTCCTTAAATATGGCAACTATGTAAAATTGTGATTTTTCTGGAATGAATCGTTGATGGCTTTCACTACAATAATGTCTGAAGTTACAATGTATTGGGTCGCTCTGAGTGTTAGAAACCACAAAGGCTCTTTGTCATCCTTGTCGGTTTAGTGGAGGATTTCATTTGGTCTAGATTGGACGATTGTCTTCACGCATTGTATCACCATACCCAGTCTTGGCTTTTATGGGGTTTAATGGGTTTGAAACGCCCTGTGGCACTGCACATCATTCATTTGGGTATTGGGTTGTTCATGCTACTAAAGGTCATGCAGTGGGTTAAATTGATTCTTCTCGGCTTCGTTTCATATCAGCGATGTTAGTTGGTTGGTTGGGAGAACCATGAGGGTTATGCCCTATGTGTGCTAAGTATTGTTATAAGGCCAAAATGGAGCCTTGCTCCTCTGTTCATATCCTCTCCTATCATGGTATTTGTCACCATGTCTGCGAATTCAATTGTGGTATACCCTGTGTGTGCACCATTGGTCTCGGAGGTTTTCACCATTAAGAGGATTCGATTCTAGTCTCCCTATGTTGGTCCACAGAGCAAACCCTTGATTTCTCAAGTTCGAGTGTTGATAGAAGGGATCGTTATGGCATGTCAGTTATATTGTTGGTTGTTATGGATTGGTGGTGTATTGTCGACCGAGTTGATTACTGGCTAGCTCTGTTGATCAGGTGACAGTGGCGTTGGTTTTGGTATCTAGTTACTGCATTTGTTATGATAATTGAATGGATAAGTTCAGCATGGTTAATTGGATGATTGTTAAATTGAATACACAGTCGATGTCCTTGTGATCATTGAATTGAAAACCCAACACTGTTTTTAATTGTTTAAGTTACAGCATTGCTTCATGCACAATGCGTGGGTATGTGTGGCGTTCCTACAGCGTGATAGTTTGAGTGGTTGATTATTATTACTGTGTGTTTTAATTTCCATAGAAGTACTAAAATCGGGGTGATTATGGTATGGCCATCCACTGTGTATGTTGTGGATATTATTGGTTGCGCCCTTGGAGATGGTCATAGGGTTTTGAAATAAAATGGTTTTGTTGCAATTTGGTCAATTTATGGGATGGGTTATTGTTGCTACCACGCTATATTTATTGATAGTTGAGCATTATGGTTGTTTAGATTCATAGTGGTGTAACCCATACAGAAATGGTTTGTGTTTTTCCGAATGGTATGTGTATTCCAAGCATAGTATGAGTCGAAATGGTGATCGTTGTCTGAGTGTTTAAATGGAAAGTCAGTGTCCTTGCAATCAAAATATTGGTGGTTGTTTATTGATTTTCCATTGTGTATAATCGATGGATACCATGTGTTATATCAAAGATCAGCACAGTTTTTGTGTCAGTATGGTCTCATTACAACTTAATTGTAAAATGGAATTGAAGAGTAATCAGCCATGATCCTTTTTTTCTTTTCTTTTTTTAAGTTTGTTTTGATGATTGAAATAATGCATGGACAATAATTAAGGTTCTGATGAAACAGAATGGAACAAGTGATTGTATGTTCATTTAGAAATTGTTTTAAAATGTTAACTCGGACATTTGGGAAGAAAAGGTACTCTTACAGGTTTTTGTAGAAGGCATATTCTCTTGTTTGATGACACTGTGTTAATGATCTAATTGTGAACAGTGAGCAAGTAATACACAGTGATTGTTAAATTGAGCATAGTGATTATTTGATGTAGAATGATTTTATGGATTACTTAATCAAATTTATGAACAGTACCTGCTCTCTTTCCCTACCATTATTTCTCTTTTCACTAATTACACCCCCCTCGCCTTCCCACATCCATTTTCACTCTCTGTTCTAAAAATTTAATTACAGTTAAGAGAATTCTACATTTAAATAGTTTGAAATCATGACTTCTTGATTAAAACACAGACTTATGATTCTTGGGTTTACATTAGATTTGATTGTTTGTTGTCTTTGAGCAGTAACCATGTTTCTTTTCCCCCTCATTTTATCATCTTTCGTTCAATACAAACCCCTCGTATATCCCAGAACCTTTGTTCACCCCCTGCTCATCGACAACAGTTAAACAATTTATATGGATTGGATTGCATGAGTCTAATATGTCACTGAGCCAAAATCTATTTCATATTTTTAAAAGAGTTGTCATGTATGGTTGTTAAAAGAACTATTTGGTAATCGATTATGCATACATGAATGAGCTATTCAAATAAAAGGTTGAAAATCGAGGCCTATTATGCCCCTGTCAAAGAGAAATTCATTGTTTCCTCTTCCGCATCTTCAAATAATTCTGATAAATATGTGTCCTTCCACATGCATCGAAAGGATGATTGCTCTCATATGATCAGCGAGATGAGGCTCAAAGATTCCACACAGCCTAAGGCAGGTTCGAAAGGACTAAAATATGGTAGCATCAACAAGGGAAATATTGCCTCACAAACTGGAAAATATGGATTTTAAGTTTTTTTATTGTTGATGACAATTGACTTCAGATTTTCGTATAGCATGCTTTTGGATATGTTGACAATATATTTTGGAAATAATTGCAAATATTATTGAGATAAATTGTCAAATATGAATGTGATGATGGGATTCACAAGGATGGGTGTTTTGTTTGATTGACTAGTTATATTATAATTGTTAAGAGCTAAATGGGAGTCACAAGGGGTCCCGCCTACTAGTTATTATTTATTTAAAACCCTTATTATGTTTTATTACTTTTCCCCCCTTAACTAAAAATTTGGTTGAGTTTTTAGTTAACTTAACTAATGAGGTGGTTCAACTACTTCAACCGATTCTAATTTGCTTAAAGGAAAAGGAAAGGGAGGAACAAGAGGAGGAAAGAAGGAGAAGCATACTAAGGTTATCTCATTGAGTCTATGTTGAGATAGCTCAGTTTTCATTCATTCCTTAATTTATCACAAGGCTAATTTTTTTTATGATAGCAAGGTCTTATTGTAGACAGCAAGATTCAGGGGCTGAATTACATCATCCAGACACTTGTTTTTCAGAGTTGTTGATCTATCTTTGACAGTCTGTATAGACTTGTATGTTTGTGAATTAGTTTTCATGACTGACAAAGGCTATTGTGCAGAGTCGAGTGGGCAGCAATCTGTGGCAAGCTGATCCATCTTTTAGAGTTCAGTTTTGGTTTTTTGTCAGAGGTCCTTTTGTATGTTCCATGGGATGTCTAAGTTTGACTTTGGTCCAAAATTTATGCATGAGATTTTGTAAAGAGAATGACTATTTGGTGAATTGGAATGAAATAAAGGATTTCTTTATGTCTCATCTATCTTGATTATCTTCTCGGTGTCTTTACTTCTGTCTCTACATTTATTTCAACAACTTCTATATTGAGAAAATCATATAAAAGGTGAATTTTCAGCAATCTTTTTACTTGTAAAATACTAGCCTAAGCACTTGTAATCAATACTTGTGAGTTAGGATGTTATTTTTGTTGGCTATAAATATAGGGTGATATTCCCATCTATTTTTCTTTAGCCAAGAAGAATCCTAAAATGCTTGAGTAAGATCATTTCATATCTTTTCCTCAACATTTATTTGGTGACCATACTAGGGAGATCTTCGATATCTCTCTGGTTAATTTTTATACTCGATTTCCATTGATACATCTATTTTTCTTATTTGATTCCTTGACTGTTTATTTCTTAATGACAGTGCATGTTGCAAGGCAGCCCAATATTGAGCCTAGTCTTCAAGATCGGACCAGCATTGCTTTGAATCTGTTTAATACCATTTTAGACACTGTCAATACCTGTGTTGAGCTTAACCATTCTTGGGCAGAAATCAAACGGGATATTAGTGCACAAGAACATTGGGAAGCTAGACGTAGACAGCCTAGAAATCAGCAGTAGCCTTCTTGTTTCTATAGTTTTGGCCTTTTTTTCATGTCCTTAGACTCTTGTGCTTCTAGAAGAAGAAGAGACTTATCACCGAAAATCAATCCTATTGTTGAAATAGGGAGAAGGAACGTTGTGTTATCTACCCAACAATGTGCTCTAAGGAGAACTTTGTCTGATTCATCTAGTTTGTCTTTCTTTTCCTCATATATCATCCACAAGATGGCATCTAGTGGTGGATCTGATGGTAGGGGAAGTGCTTCCTCCTCTCACGATTCATCTTCGTCAGTGATTGGTAGATTATATAGCCACCATATTTGATGCAGGAGCATCGCCCACATCAAGCGAGCCAGCGCGAAGACGGGAGACAGTTGGACAAGTCAGCATGATTCTTTTTGGATTGCACCTTGAAACTATTGCGCAAAACATTAACGTATTGATTTGATGAAGCGCACTTGTATTGTAAAGGGGACCTTGAGTCTTTAAGCTCACGTCCTTAGTAGATAGGAAGGAATTTAATAGATTTAATGTAGGTAGATAGACGTTTAAGTCTAGATTAGACAGTTTCAGTTTTCGAGAGGGAAAACGGATATACACACCCTCCTTTGTACATTGTATTATGATCATTCATATTGAGAGAAGCAGAAGAGAGGAGCACGCAGAGAAGCATTTGAAGAACCTCTATGTACAAGTGGTATCAGAGCCAGAATAGTTCTTTGCTTTCTGTAGCAGAGAAGGAGAAGAGAATACATTATGCTTCCCAGAAGAGAAAGGCAGTCACCTGATCCAGAGGACAGGGACGCGCGAAGGAGAGGTAGGCCGGAAGGAAATCCAGAAATGGAGCACCAGATGAGAGATCTCTGAGCAAGGCTTGAGGAGATGGAGACTGCACAAAGACACGGAGTCGGTGTGGGGGATCTTAGTGATTCCGAAGTTGAAGAAGAAGTTGGACATGCAGAAGAGGTCACAACAGAGGATGCATCAACCGAGCGATTGATCAAATCCATTTCCAGGATGAGTTCCAAGACCAAAATGGACATTCCAGTCTATGAAGGAAGCCTGGATGCAGAAGATCTATTGGACTAGATCCGAGCTCTTGACACCTACTTCGATTATGAGGATATCGAAGAGGACAAGAAGGTTAGGCATGCTGTCACGAAGTTGAAAGGACATGCAGCATTGTGGTGGGACAAGCTACAGGAATATGGACGTTCCAAAAGCAAACAGAAAATCAAAAGCTAGGATAGGACGATCGCGAAGATGAAGGCGAAGTTCATCCCAAGGGATTACCAGATCACATTGTTCAGGCGAATGCAGAACCTGAGGAAAAACTTGATGACGGTGAAGGAATACACCGAGGAGTTTTATAAGCTCAATATCTGAGCAGGTCATCGAGAGAGCGATGATGAGAAGGTGGCGAGATATCTGAATGGTCTGAGATACGACATTCAGGATGAATTGAGCATGGTTACCATCCGAACAGTTGAGGATGCGTACCAAATGGCCCTGAAAGCCGAGGAGAAGCTGAGTCGTAAGCAAGGTCAGCGAGGGCGAGGCATGAGTCAGCCCAGAGGCAAGGCAGTTGCCCAGGAGAAATTCCAGAAGCCCAAGGAGGAATGGAAGAAACCTCAGGGTAAAGTTGAAAGAGGCGGAACCTCACAGAGGCAGCCATATTTTGAGCCGAGAGGACAACAGATTGATCAGCAAGGAGATTATGCTGACGCAAACACCCTTCCTTGTACTAGAGGTCGAGGTAGAGGAAGAGGAGGAGTTATCACATGTTTTACATGTGGGAAGAATGGGCACAAGTCATTTGAGTGTCCAGAGAAGAAGAAGGCATCAGGAGAAGCTCACATCACAGAAGCGCAGAGGCATGATGCTTAGAACGAAGAAGCAGACAGCGAAAGATCGCTTGGAATGCATAAAGTCCTTTTAACACCTGAGAAGGAGGTGGAAAGCTCAGTGCAGAGGTCCAGACTGTTCAGAACGGCTTGCACAGCCAAGGATAGGAAATGCAAGGTCATTGTGGACAGCGGGAGCACAGACAATCTCGTTTCATCCGAGATGGTAGAAAAGTTGGAGCTGGAAACAACTAAGCACCCGAGTCCGTATAAAGTCTCGTGGTTACAAAAAGGACACCGGGTAAGTGTCACTAAACAATGCTTGGTTGAATTCAAGATAGGAAATTATAAGGATAAAATTCTACGTGATGTTATTCCCATGGATGTATGTCATCTATTGCTGGGTAGACCATGGCAATATGACAGAAATGTTGTTCATGATGGGAGGATGAACACATACACCTTGGAGAAAGATGGGAGAACACATAGATTACTTCCGATAAAGGATAAGGAAGTGAAACCAGAAGTAAGCAATACCATACTTCTCATGAGTGGGAAGGAGCTTCTCACAGAGATGGAAAAGAAAGAAGATCCACAATTCTTTGTAGTCAGGAAACCAAGAATTGTTCTGACTAGCACAAGAATGGATGACTTACCGGATGAGATTCAGGAACTGTTGGGAGAGTTCATTGATATCATCGTGGACGAATTACCTCATTCGTTGCCACCGATGAGAAGTGTGAGTCACCATATCGACCTCATACCAGGAGCAAGTTTGCCGAATAAAGCTGCGTACAGGTTGACACCGCAGGAAAATGAGGAGGTCAAGAAGCAGGTCCAGGATTTATTGGATAAAGGACTGGTTAAGGAGAGCTTGAGTCCGTGTGTTGTTCCGACAGTGCTTAGTCCAAAGAAGGATGGAGGTTGGAGGATGTGTACAGACTCCAGAGCGATCAACAAAATTACCATCAGGTACAGATTTCCACTGCCGAGAATGGATGATCTGATGGATTGCCTGAGTGGGGCAAATTATTTTTCAAAGATTGATCTGAAAAGCGGATATCATCAGATTCGCATGAGAGAAGGTGATGAATGGAAGACAACATTCAAAACAAACAAAGGTTTGTACTAATGGCTGGTCATGCTGTTTGGCTTGACAAACGCACCAAGCACATTCATGAGATTGATGAATGAAGTCCTGAGGGAATTCATCAGAAAGTTTGTAGTTGTATATCTGGATGATATATTGATCTACAGTAAGACGAAGGCTGAGCATTTGAAACATTTGGAAATTGTGATGAGAAGACTGCAGCAGGAGAAGTTGTTGGTCAACATGAAGAAGTGTTCCTTCATGAAGACAGAGCTCATTTATTTGGGTTTTGTTGTTTCAGCCAATGAGTTGAAGATGGATCTTGAGAAGGTGGAAGTGATCAAGAATTGGCCATCACCGAGAAATGTTTTCGAGGTGAGGATTTTCCATGGTTTGGCCAGTTTCTACAGAAAATTCATCAGAAATTTTAGTGGAATTAGCGTCGCGATGATGGACACAGTGAAGAAGCGGCATAAGACTTTTCACTGGACAGCAGAGGTTGAAAGGAGCTTCAATCTATTGAAGCGGAAGATAACGGAACGACCAATGTTGGTGTTGCCGGACTTCAAGAAGACATTTCAAGTGAAATGTGATGCCAGCGGATATGCTATAGGAGCAGTCTTGAGTCAGGAGGGAAGGCCAGTTGCATATTTTAGAGAGAAGTTGGATGAAGCAAAGCTGAAATACTCCACATATGATAAAGAGTTTTATGCTATCATACAGGCATTAAAGAAGTGGAGGCATTACTTGATTCCGAAAGAATTTGTATTGTACAGCGATAATCATGCATTGCAGTTTGTGAGTCAACAAGAGAAGTTGAACCAGAAACATGCAAAATGGGTAGAGTACATGCAAAATTTCACCTTTGTAATCAAACACATTTCAGGAACTGCTAACAAAGTAGCTGATGCTTTGAGCAGGAAATGTTTATTGCTACAGGAGTTCCGAGTCAAAACATTGGGTTTTGAAAATCTAAAAGATATGTATGCAGGTGATGCAGATTTCGGAGAAGTGTATGAAGCAACTGAGAATCCTGTTCTCAGGGATCGGAGCCCATGGATAGACTACATGATCCAGGAGGGATTGTTGTTCAGAGGCAATCAACTATGTATTCCAAATTTCTCCATGAGGGAGAATTTTCTCAAGGAAAAACACAGCGGGGGCTTAGCAGGGCATTTTGGTCACGATAAGACATTTGCAAAGTTGAGCGAATCTTATTTTTGGCCGAGCATGCGAGCCGATGTAAAAATGTTTGTTGACAAGTGTAGAATTTGTCAGCATTCCAAGGGGAGGAAGCAGAATGCAGATTTTTATCAGTCATTGCCCATACCCGAGAGGCCATGGGAGGCGATTAGCATGGATTTTGTATTGGGTTTGCCAAGAACGTAGAGAGGGGTTGATTCCATATTTGTGGTGGTAGACAGGTTTTCGAAGATGGCACATTTTATTCCATGCCAGAAGACCAGCGATGCGACGCACATCGCAAATTTGTTTTTCAAAGAGGTTGTTAGACTTCATGGATTGCCGAGAAGCATAGTCTCGGACAGGGATACCAAATTCATAGGTCATTTTTGGAGGACGCTATGGAAGAAGCTAGGGACTAATTTGGATTTTAGTTCATCTTGTCATCCGCAGACAGACGGACAGACCGAGGTGGTCAACAGAAGTCTTGGAGACTTGCTGAGGAGCTTGGTGACAGAGCACCATGGCAGCTGGGACAATATTTTCCCACAGGAAGAGTTTGCTTACAACGATTCTGTGAATCGGAGTACAGACAAAAGTCCATTCCAGATTGTGTATGGGACACAACCGAGGGGAGTTTCTGAACTCAGGGAGTCAGAACAGGCTACGACTAGCAGTGCCAGCGTTGAAGAATTCGATGAAGCGATGAGAGAACTTCACATCAAGGTGAAGCAGCGATTGCAAGACTCAAATCAGGAGTACAAGCGCAGAGCAGAACAGCGGAAGAGACAACTTCAGTTTGAAGTTGATGATCTAGTTCTAGCGCACTTGAGGAAAGAAAGGTTCCCAAGGGGAACATACAATAAATTGAAAATGAAGAAAATTGGGCCGTGCACAGTCCTGAAGAAATTCGGAGAGAATGCATATGAAATTGAGTTGCCGGAGGGCACCGGAATATATCTGATATTCAACGTGGCAAATTTATACCCATACAGGGCTGGAGAAACAGACACTGGAACTGAGGAGCCAGTGATCCAGTGGCAGAAGCAATTACCAGTAGCAGAAAAACCGCAGATGGAATGCATACTGGACAAGCGAGTGGGTAAGAAGACCAGGCGAAAGCAGTATTTTGAGTATCTGGTCAAATGGAAGAATCACCCAGTCGAAGATGCTAGCTGGGAGAATGAAGCGACGATACAAAAGCATGGGCAGACTGTGCAGGAGCTCATGGACAGGATCCCATGAAAATTTTCAAGCGAGGGAGTATGATGCAGGAGCATCGCCCACGTCAAGCGAGCCAGCGCGAAGACGGGAGACAGCTGGACAAGTCAGCATGATTCTTTTTGGATTGCACCTTGAAACTGTTGTGCAAAACATTAACGTATTGATTTGATGAAGCACACTTGTATTGTAAAGGGGACCTTGAGTCTTTAAGCTCACGTCCTTAGTAGATATGAAGGCATTTAATAGATTTAATGCAAGTAGATAGACGTTTAAGTCTAGATTAGACAGTTTCAGTTTTCGAGAGGGAAAACGGATATAGACACCCTCCTTTGTACATTGTATTATGATCATTCATATTGAGAGAAGCAGAAGAGAAGAGCACGCAGAGAAGCGTTTGAAGAACCTCTATGTACAGACATTGAATTAATAAGAGAAAGTTGTGATTCAATTCCATGGCTATGTTACTCTCTGTGTATTTATGTTGATATGCTCATGATTGTTGGCTTCTTGTCATACATTTGCTTTTATATATTGTGTATGTGATTTCATGGTTGAAGTGAAGTCTAGAAGAACAGGGAGTTAGTTTCAATTGTTTCTCTATCTTGAACCAGAGAATTCCTGCAAGGAGTGCAGTGGAATTTGTCCGCAAGGAGTGCGTGACTGCAGGGTTCAGATAGAGATAACTCTTGTTCTAAGCTCTCAGAAGTGCAGATTTGGCACCAGAGCCGTGCAAGATGTGCGCAGGCTGGACGAAGACTCAGAGTTGCGATTCTGAGCGGAAGAGAATTAGGACTGTTGCTGCCGGTGAGCGTGCAGAGTCGAGGAAGCTTCAACACTTAGTCGTGTTCGAAGAGTTGTCGTAAGGAGTGCGTGCAACAAACCCTCATAAAGACTTGTGAGGCAAAGACAAGCTCAGGAGGAATAGGCCTATAAGTTTGCTGAAGCCTAAGGGCAGGCGTTGGCGTGGAAAATCCCGAGAGAAACTCCACAGGTTGGCGAGTGGTTGAACAAAGTTCTCACAGAGGGAACGTTTAGTTCATTTCGTAGAAAATATCAACGGAGGGATGGATGGTTGAACTCTTCTGGAGAGATTCCATGAAGACCCGAGGACCGTCAGATCTTGCAAAGCTGCAAGGAGTTTGAGGCGTGAACATTTAAAGGTTCGAAGCCAGGAGGAAGTGGTGTCGTCGATCGGGGTTCATAGGAACCATCATATTTTCTCGTGCCATCGTATATCAGCGTATCGCGAGTTGGAGCACCAAGTTTCCGGAGCAGGAGTAGCGATATCACGAAGAGCGATACTCCGATAAGCTCTGAGCCGTTGATCGTGGGAACACGTGTCAGGGAATCCAAATATCTCGGGGTTCGGAGAATCGGGGTTCTCGACGACAGAAAACGCTTGCATGTCAGATTCGCGATCCGCGATATCCCGACAGTGGCGTGGCAGCATGGGACCACAGGTGCTGGCGGAGTACAGGTGGCATCGTATCGGGGATTGGGAAAAGTTAAGTCCCGAGTCCATTAACCTCCGGAATCGCGATCCCGCGAGGTCCAAGATCCTGATAGAAGGATAGAAGGTGGATGATTCAAGTCCACACGTGTATCGGAGAATCGGCACATCGGGGTTCAGGGATTGTAGTTTCAATTTGTTGATATCGCGGGTAGCGAATTCCCGACAAGGAGAATTTCGATAGAAAGGAGGGGGAGAAAGTCAGCGATTGACCCATATCGGGATTTCGGGAAATCGCAAAGTATAAAGCGCGTGACTATAGAATTCGCGAAATCGCGAATTCCAATTTCCCGAATTGGAAGGGAGATCAGTGGAAAGTTGTTGTGGGTAAGGAACTTCCAACAGGGAAGTTGAGGGGCATTTTATCTCTTTGGGCCAAAGTTAGAGAAGGTCTTGGTGAAATCGGACGTGTAAAGGGTGACGTCTGCGCCAATATCCCTATTCAATCTACCACAAATCCTACCAAAGTCATTAAAAAGTATGGGCTTTTTCAGTTTGAAGAAGATGCCACAACCACACCATGGCATGTGTCCTCTCCTCTTAACTTAGCACCTGCTACTCATCCTCTTCCTAAGTTCAAGGAGCATGAAACCAATTCGGGAATACTAGTATTGGTGTGGTTACCATCTTCTCTTTTAGGGTGTCCAATCTATGTTGGCAGTCCTCATTCCACTGAAACTTGGTGTCTTTCCTTAATAATTTCTCCATTGGCGCAGTGATCTGCACATACCCTTTTATAAATTTATTGTAGTATCATGTGTGTCCCAATTTTTCTATTAACTAATGGACTAATTTTGGTGGTGGTATATTAGCAATTACTGCAATCTTGGCAGGATCTACTAGCAAGCCTTGTTTGCATACTATATGGCCCAATAGTATCCCAAAGGGTGTTCCGAATATGCACTTCTTGGTGTTTAACGATATTTGACAATGCCTTCATCTTTCTAACATCATCCTCAAGACCCCTACATGGTATTTCAACAGACTATATACTGTCCAATCATCCAGATATACCTCTAGAAATTGGTGGATGAATTCTTTGAATGCAGCTATCACTACTCTAGAAAATATTGTTGGTTCATTCTTCAGTCCAAACGGAATGACCGTGTACTAGTAGGATCCCCATTCTTTGGCAAAAGTAGTCTTCTATCTATCTTCTGGAGCTATCTTGATCTAATGGTATCCTGAGAATTTGTCGGTGAATGAGTAGGCTTCCTGTCCTCCTACGCTCTCCAACACCTCATCTGTGAAAGGAGTAGGGAACGGATCATGCAGGCATGCATCATTCAACTTCCTCGGGTCGACACATATCCTTATGCATCCCTGCTTCTTCTCCTGAACTACCATAGGGCTTACCCATTCAGAATCCTCTACAGGTTCTATGATTCCAACCTCCAACATCCTATCAATTTTGGCTTTGACTTTTTGCTTATAGATCGGATTTAGTCTATACGGTCGTTGTCTGATTGTAATGCCCCATATTTTGGCCTTAGGTAGTTAGAACTTTGATTTTTCTCATCTTAGTAATTCATTGCTTAACAACTATTTGGACTCAACAATGTTGATATAGACATGTAACAAGTGTACAACTTGACCTATTTATGTGTTGCATACTATTATTTTCATTTTTATATGCTCATGATGATGATAACTCTTTGATTTGTTTAAACATGCAAATTAAGTTATGGAATTTAGGTACATGTATATCGACTCAAAGTTATGTTGTGAATCCATAACAGATGCAAGCCATGATAAGAATAAACATAGATTGCTTAATTGAACGCCAATACAAATATGGATTCTTATATGAAATTATGATGTATATACATAGATATGAGTTATTGTTGAACTAACCTACAGGTTGATGAGCTATGTGATATCCAAATGACTACAATGATGAGGTAACATGGATGTCGTAGACATCAAGATGACAGTGTATGTTATAAGTTATAAATTTATGATTCAAAATATTGCTATGATTTGTGGTAAGTGTGGTTTTGATAGGACACACAATTTTTCCAGAGTGGTTGTTTGATGACGTGACTCTAAGAATAGTAGTTGCACAATAGGGCTTGATGTAGGGTTTTGACCCTAGTTCTATAAGGAGGGGTGGAAGTATTTCCCACCGTTTATCCTCTGAAATCTAGAGTCATGGGAGGGCTTTGTGAAGTCACGCTACCCTAGACGTGTGATGACGACTGCTAGTTTTGTTGACCCTAGTTCTATGAGGAGGGGTGGAGGTATTTCCCACCGTTTATCCTCCGAAACCTAGAGTCGTGGGAGGGATGTGTGAAGTCACGCTCCCCTAGACGTGTGATGGCGACTACTAGATTCCTGTTGGGGAAGCTTGGTCGAGATGTATGACACTTCCGCTTACGGTTTCTATGTGGAGTTAGGTCAATATAGTTGATGCTCCAGCTTAGTCCAACAGAGGAAAGGATAGGATGGAATATGGAAGTAGGTTAGGAAGGAAGGATTCTTTGATGTTAGTTGAGAATACTGATTGGGGATTAGAGATGCCACTATTGTTTAATCATTTGGTTCCTACCATGTTTAAAATCCTCTTTGATTTCCTATTGATATTTTAAGTGTGATAATGAGTTATTGATGAATTGGTGTAATTTTGTTCGTTAAGATTATTAAATGATGCATTACTTGATCTGTTATCCTACATGTCTTGGTGATCATATAGGAACTATGCACTAGAGGCAATGGTTGTTTATTGTTAGTACATACATGAGATATGTATCTGCTAGCTATGCACACATACCCTACCCATGTACACTAGTACAATTAATTAATGTATTAACTATTAAAGTAAATTATTAACTATTTAATTGAATGTTTATTGAATATGTAAATTATATTGCATACAAAATATCTAGAAGCAT
>ML800890.1:0-11724 GCA_009831015.1 Picea engelmannii | reverse complement strand
TTTAGATGAAGAGGATTTTCCTCTTCATAAGAAGCATGTTATTTCCCCTTGGAACCAAATCCAAAGGCTTCATAATTATGAGCCCTAATCTGGATGTTCACATCTCGATCGCACATGTAAACATTCATTAAGTTTCCTACTTACTAAGGGGATCCCTAATTGTCCCCTTGCAAAGGTTTAGGGTTCTTCTGAAATCCAACAACCATCTGTTGACCATGAGGAGGAAAGGCATTATTCAAAACAATGAGATACGAGTGGGCATATCATTCTACCAATAGTCATTGGGCCTCCTCAAGTTTGGAGAATTGATGCATAATATTTGGCTTCCTCAATTTTGGAGCATTGGAGTATTGTCTGTTATATCAAGGGCACATATAAGCTTGGTATAAAGTATTGCATTAAGAATGTGAACCAATTGATCAATTATATTGATTACGATTGGGCTAGTGATGGAGATGATAGGAAATCAACTTCAAACTATGTGTTTTGTCATGGATTCGGTCCTTTGATGTGGTCTTGTAAGAAGCAACATTATTTCCTTATCGACCATAGAGGTTGGATATAAAAGGTATAGTTAATACTAGCATAAAGATAGTGTGGATACACAACTTGATGGGTGAGCTTATATTCCCTTTTAAGGAGTCAAAGTGAAATACAAATAACTAATAATCATGTTGTCCATACTAAGATGAAGCATGTGGAGTTTCATCCACATTGTTTAACTTAGTTGGTACAAGAGAAAGTTATGTTTCTTGTTTACTACAGGACATATGATCAAATTGTTGATATCTTTGTGAAGTCACTGACATAAGCTAAATATGTGAAACTTTGGGCTATGTTTTGGCTTCATGAAGTTGCAATCATAGGAGGGTGGGGGGTGTACAGAGAGAATTTCACCTCCTAAATCTCATGTGATTTGCATTGACAAAGGGTCTTAGAAAAACAGGATCTTCCCAACTCTAGAGTTTATGGAGTTAATTGGTGTCACTTTAGAGACAATTGAAGGTTGATTGATCAATCAAATTGACTAACAGTGATCATGACCAAGTTGATAAGTGTGTAGGATGAGTGATCCAAGTGGATATTGGTGGCCACCCACCTATTCCACTAGCTCAAATTACAGTTTCCATATTGACAGTTTTTCTACATTTTATTGGGTCCCAAACTTTCAGGGTCATTTTGAGGCTCTAAATGACATTTTTATGACTTGGCAACACCCAATAAATCCATGTTGGGATCTATTGGTCCATTTAGAATGTGTACTCCTTAGCTATACCTTTTTGAAGAGGTACCAAGCACCACAAATGGAGATAATATGCAAAAGTTGTGCCCTCAATAAGTTGATGTATCAACTACCCCTATTGGGGCCCACAAAACTTTTGGTGTTTCATCTTCCGAGGTTTTGGTTTTGGATGTTTAGGTTTTTCTCATTTATGCTTTATGTTAAAAAGGTATTTGGAGCCTCATTGTAATTATCTTCTTGTGAATGAGAGTATCCGACACATCTCTCTTCAGAGATAAGCTACCGCCATTCTAGATAGCTTGTGTGCTTTGCATTTTACAATCTTTTGTATTCCAGACATTCATTAATAGAATATGAGTTTTATTGTATTACTGTAGTCCTTGCAATATCTCTATGTATATACTTATTATATCTATGTTATATTCATGCCTTCATGTTGTTCTCAAAATAATCTAGATCAATGGTATCATATCAGTCTTCTCATTGTCGTTCTAAGTGCATGTCCCCAACGAGGTCAGGGTATAGAGAGATGGATCTCAAGCTTGTTTATCTTCATGAAAATTGTTATTTCCTACCCAAGAAACCTCCCATGGTGAAATAAAAGAGGGATGACAAAGCAGGAGATCATATCAAATTATTTCTCGAGGAATCCATCCCATGATAGAGGAACGAGATGATGGATAATTTTCCCAGATCCTTCGACGATTGTCGACAACAATGGAGGCACTTTCAACCAGCAGTCACTTTAGAGGTGAAAGGCGCTTTAAGGTACAAGTTGACTTTGATATTTATTTATTTGAAGGCCAAATAGACATCAATGCTTTGGAAAAATGGTTAAGTCTACTAGAGGGTTATTTCTCTATCCAAAAAATTTCCAACAGTGAAAAAATCACCTTCTCGCTCCTAAAGGCCCTTCCCCATGTCAAATATTGGTGGGAGACTTACTATGAGCAACATGTTGAGGATGAGTCTACAATTTTTGTGCCAACACCCACTTGGGCAGATTTCATTGATTCCCTCAAGGAATAATATTACCATGTTGGAAACTATGACGACCAGTACACGAGATGGACCACACTGCATCAAGAAAGGGGCCAAACATTGTTGGAGTTCACAAATACCTTCGATACGCACCAAGATAGGTATCAAAGAATCCAAGTGTAATTTGGTTCTAAAATATGGTGGGGCTCTACACAGATGCATCCAAACCAAAATGGAGTTTTTGGACATCTCGTCATTAGGAGTCACTTATTGATATGCCATCAAAATCGAGCAGAAATTTAAGTAGCAAAACAAGCGGGAGTTTGGGTCTGCAAATCTGCAACAACTGAAGTATGGTAAGGGTGGCCCAAAATCCCAGGACAAATGACGGAGTAAGTATGACCAGTCCCAAGACAACCAGTTCAAGCCACCAGCAAAGAAGGGTAATATGAAGTTGAAGAAGGACACTGGAAAGTGGTGCAAGTTCCAAAAAAACCCTTGGTACAATATTGATGAATGTCACTCCAAGCAGTCATTATTGGCTGAGATGAAAGCCTCAAGGTCATATGATGTCCCAAATTTTGATTCAGAACCAGAAAAAGGAAAATATATCATTGACGTAGAACTGAGTGTCACCATTTCTACCACAAAGGTCCAACCAAAGGAACCAGAGGAGCATGAAGAAGGGGAGATCCTCTTCCATTCATAGATGTGGGTGAAGGGGACCTCACTCCATTTCATTATTGGCAGTGGTAGCTAGAAGAACCTAATCTCATTAGAGGTCATCAAGAGGTTGAATCTAATGTCGACGCTGCATCCTTATCCATACACCATCGATTGGCTCAACCATCGATGGAACATCTTCATTAGCCAACAATGTCACCTGCACTATGGAATCAAACCCTTAAAAGACGAGGTATTGTGTGATGTTTCCTCCTTGAAGTTTGTGATGTTTTCTTAGGACAACCATATATGTGGAAGCGTCATGTTGTTTATGAATCTAGGCCCTGCAATGTCATTCTTACTTTGGGAGATCAAATCTACAGAGTATCGGAGACATTCCCAACTATTGTGGCCTCTTTGATCATCGCAAAGCAATGTAGAAAGGTGGTCTCTCAGATCGAGAGATTTTTCCTCTTTATGGTTCAGTCAGAAGGTGAACAGAAGGTCACTGCAACCACCAAACCTTTGCACGAGGTCCCTCTGCACAACAAAAACAAGTGGACAAGATAGTATAAGAGCACAAAGACATAATTGCCTCACCGATAGGGGTGCATGTGCACTATTAGGTAAAGTGAAATATCCCCGATCTCGCTAATCGATATATTTGCTACTGATTTACTATTATGTCTTGCAGATCTGATACACTGGGGGTTTCTGGATGTGTTTCAGTTGTATCTTTGAGATCTTGATGGTTATTGCATGTGCATGTGGGTTATTGCATGTGCATGTTGGTTATTACATGTGCATGTTGCATATTTAAGGTTTAATCAACATATAAAGGATGCATGCAAAAGTAGAGAACATCAACTGCCCAATATCATGTATAATAACGGTTCGAGCATGGAAATACAATAGCCTACTGGAAATATAGAATATAAATGTCAGTCAGATCTCATGGATCAGTACTAGAATACTATCAAATAACATAAAAATACACGTGATCAGAAGATGATAGCAGATCTGATGCATGCACGGATAGATCGACAAAAAATATGTGATTTCGGAGAAATACGGTAACCGCTACCAGCTGGAAAACTCGTCTGGAAGAATGGACCATCGAAATGCATCGAAAACTGCTCCAATAGAAGCGCCCTGGCCTCTAGACTGAAATGAATGAGTGTCGGATCTTGGATCTGGTCTCTAAGGCACTGGATTTGGACCCCTGGGGGGTTTGTGCACCTCCTGGAGCACTGGATGCGCCCAAAAGGATTCCACCAATGGAATATGCTACTATATGGCTCAAAACGATCGTCTCACCAAATAAGGAAATGGGTTGGAAGGATTCTTCCGGATCTGCTCTGAAACTCTGCATGAAACACCAAATGTCTATCCGGAAGAGTTGCGCCCTAAATGGTTGAACGAGTCGATCTACAAGATTCCACTGTCATAATCTGATGATAGATGGCTCAATAGAAGCACCCTAGCTGGATCTCAAATGGGTTGGAAGCAAACTGCAATCTGGATATGGGTCTCGTGCAGCTCTCCAAACCCTTAAACTAGCTTGCGCCCTCACTTGTTGAGTTGTGCACTCTACAATGGATACTCCTGAAAAATACGGTGAAATACCTGGATGGTATCTCTGATGGGCTAGTGTGTGTCTATCAACACTGAAACCGATCAATGGTGGTGGTTTCCTCCGGAAATACAAAAACCGTAAGGTCAGCTCTCCTCATCCTCTGGGAACTCTCAACATCAAATCATAACAATGCATAATGAGGAATTAGGTCAAATTCCTCCCTTTATACCTTTCCCAATCTAATTCACCATTGACCTCACTTAAGCTAGGCGATTTTCTTCCTAAAGTGATTTATTTGTCAATTAAGTCCCGCTTTAACACCTTTTCATTATAATTCTTCATTGACTTAGACTTAAGTGACTTTTTCCTAAGTATTTTGGCGTAATTCATCGTTTAGCCATCAATTCCTCCTTATTTCTCCTTATTGTTCCCTGTTTGTGTTTGACTATAGTCTACAGGAACATACAGACTACTAAGTCACTCCCTGTTGGCCTACTCTTGGGAACGGGACATCACAGTCCTCCCTTCCTGAGATTGTTTTTCCTCAAGCAACATCAATCTTGGGTGCTGCAAGATATGCTCTCCCTCCCATGTGGCATCCTCCACTGAAAGACCCCTCCATCTAACCAAGCACTCTCTGATGATCCTGCTCCTCAATCTGCACTCTCTCTGCTCCAGTACCTCCTCTGGCACTAGTTCCAACTGACCCTCCTCATCCAAGGGTGGCAACTCCTGTGAAATGCTAACATGTTGTCCCACAGCCCTTTTAAGGCAAGAGACGTGAAAGACGTTATGAATCTTGCTACCTTTCGATAGATCTAGCTCGTATGCCACCTCGTCTATCCTCCTGATGACTCTGTAACGCCCATAGAACTTTGGCTTCAGCTTCTCTTCTCCACTCCTCTTCAAGGAGGATTGTCGATATGGCTGTAATCGCAAGAAAACCAAATCCCCTACCTCAAAACTACGCTCAACTCTATGTCAATATGCATATATCTTCTGTTGATTCTGAGCTGACTGTAAGTTCTCCTTTGTTGATTGAAGAATCCTTTGACTCTCCTCCACCCAATCCTTGGCCCCCGGGACCCTGTTGTCCCCAAACAAAGTCTCTATAAAGGAGGGTGCATCGTATCCATACAATGCCCTGAACGGTGACATCCTGATGGACATATGGTAAGTTGTGTTGTAGCAATACTCACCCATATGTAACCATCTCACCCAAGTGCGTTGTTGCACCCCCACATAGTTCCTCAAATACCCTTCCACCCATTTGTTGATGATCTTTGTCTGCCCATCTGTCTGTGGGTGGTAGTTGATACCCGTGGCTAGCCCTGTGCCTGTCAATCTGAAAAGCTTCTGCCAAAATGTGTTGATGAAGTGCCCATCCCCATCACTAACTATCTGCCTGGGTAACCTGTGCAACCGGAATACCTCCCTAAAAAACAAATCTGCTACATGTATGGCCTTGTAGTATGTGGGTATGGTGAAGAAATGTGTGAACTTGGTCAGTCTGTCGACCACCACAAATATACAGTCCTTTCCCTGCACCCTAGGGAGGCCTGTAATGAAATCCATGGAAATGCTCTCCCATTTCTACTCTAGAATGGGTAGAGGTTGTAGTAGCCCTACGGGGTGTGTCTGATCGGACTTGTTCTACTGACAAGTCGTGCACTCTCGTATGTGTTTCAGCACATCATCCTTGAGACCCTTCCATGAGAATATCTCCATGATCTGCCTATAAGTTTTGAAGTACCCCCGATGCCCTGTTGTTGGCGAATCATGACACACCTTCAGAATCTTCCCCTTCAGGGTGGATTCTGGAACCAAGTAGATCGGGTTCTTGTAGAAAATGACATCATCCAGAACCCGGTATGTATTATCAATCACTTGTCCATCCATCACCTCACAAGAAAATTTGTTTTTGGAGTATTCCACCAACAAATGAGCTTTCCAATCTGTACAAATGTCCATCATCGAACATCCTGTTGGCCTCCTGGACAAGGCATCCTCCACGATATTCCTTTTTCCCATGACATACTCAATATCAAAGTCAAAGGCTTGGATCTTTGAGACCCACTTCTATTGCCTCTCACTGAGGTATTTATGGTCAAGGAAATACTTGAGACTGTTATGATCAGTCTTCACTACAAACCTGTTGCCAACCAGATAATGTCTGAATTTGGTTAAAGCATGCATGATCATTAGCATATCCTTGTCGTAAATAGGATAGAGTCTCTCTGACTCATCGATCTTCCTACTCTCAAACACAATGGGGTGGCCCCCCTGCATCAAAACTGCTCCAATCCCCACCCCTGATGCGTCGCACTCTAAGACGAATGGCTGAGAAAAGTCTGGAAGGGCTAGAACAGGGCATGTGCTCATAACCTCCTTCATTTTGTTGAATGTCTATTGTGATTCCTCTATCCAATGAAAAGCACCCTTATTTTTCAAGTCTGTGAGTGGTGCTCCCAACTGTGAAAAACCCTTGACAAACTGCCTGTAGTAACTGCATAACCCAAAGAATCCTCTCAGCTCCGTGAGATTCTTGGGCGTTGGCCAATCCACAATGGCTCTGATCTTTTCCTGGTGAACCTGTACCCCCTGCCCACTGATGATATTCCCTGAGTACAGTAGTTCCCTCATGCCAAATTCACATTTGGATTCCTTGGCATATAAATAATGTGCCTTCATAATATCCAAGACCTTCCCCAAGTGTGTTAAATGCTCATTCCATGTCTTGATGTAGATCAATATATTGTCGAAGAATACCAGAAGGTACTTCCTCAATTTTCCTCTAAATATATGGTTCATGCAAGACTGGAAAGTGGATGGTGCGTTGGTCAGTCCAAACGGCATGACCAAGAACTCAAAATGTCCAAAATGGCATCGGAACACTGTCTTCTCAATGTCTTTCTCCCTGATGTTGATCTGATGGTATCCTGAGTGTAGATCAATCTTAGTGAAGAAGACTGCCCCATGTAACTCATCCATCATCTCATCTATGCGTGGGATGGGGTAACGATTCTTGATCGTTTTCTTGTTGAGCACTCTGTAATCGATGCACATCTGTAATGTGCCATCCTTCTTCAGTACCAGTACTACTGAAGATGCAAAAGGACTCATGTTGGGCCTGATATGTCCCATAGCAAGCAATTCTTTGATTGCTTTCTCAATTTCGTCCTTAAATTTCTTGGGGTGTCTATAGGGTGTTGTAATCACCGGTGTAGCCCCTGCCTCTAACTCAATCATGTGCTCAAAACCCCTGTCTAGCGGTCTCCCTGGTGGTATCGGCCCAAATATTGGCTCATAACGTCCCAGAAGTTCTATGATCTGTGGATGGTACTACTCCCTACCCTCTGAGTCTTTTCGCGTGGTGATCCAACATTCTGCTGCGTAAGCCACATCACCATGACGAAAAATCCGCTCCATCCTCTTTGTCGATACTGCTCGAGGAGCCCCTGTAGACATGCCTCTTAGCACAACTCTTGATCCACTGGCGTCTCTGAAGCTCATGGTCAACGTCTGATAGTTGAACCCAATCTCCCCCAATGAATATAACCACTGTACTCCCAACACGGCATCCATATCTAATAGGTCAACTACATAGAATGTGTCAGTCAGGGTGTAGTTGCCTAGTTTGACCTCTAGGTTAGGGATCATGTCCAAGCATGTCATTGTGTATCCATCAGCCACTGCCACATGGAATCCCTCAAACTCCTCTGTGCATAACCCCCTCCTGGCTACTAAGGATGCATCTATGAAGTTGTGGGTGGCCCCACCATCAACTAAAGTTGTCATGTGTTGCCCTTATACAAGGCCCTTGAGCCTGAGAGTGTTGTACATGGGTATTCCTAAAAGGGTGGCTATGGTTCCCCTTTTCACCTCTCTATGAGGTTTTGCCTCCTCCTAGGGCTGGGCCCTTGCCGGCATCTGAGGTTTCTTCAGCTGTTGCTCTGGCTCATGAGTGGTCTCAGTCTCTGAATCACTGTCTGTCGGTGCCTAAATATCCTCATCCTCCTCCTCACTGCCTGATTCCACTTCAATATAGTGGATCTATCCCTTCCCCATGCATCTATGCCCGGGGACCCAAGGGTCTCTGCAGGAGAAGAAAATCTTCTTCCTCATCAACTCTCGTTGTGTATCATCATCCAACTTGGGCTTTCCCTTCCATTCCCTTGGAAGATTCTTCCGATCCTTGTCTCTCTATGGTACAAAGGGTTTAGTGAAAGGTTTAGTTTTTTGCACCGAATCCACCAAATCTCTAGTGCGTCGGATGGCATCCTGCAAGGTATGAGGCCGATAGGCCTTCACCCAACCTCCCCAAGGTTCTGTGAGCCCTTCTGTGAATAGCATGACCAATCGGGGCTCAGATATGTCTATCACTGCCACTGCTACTCTCTGAAACTCCGAGATGAATACCTATGTTGTGCCAGTTTGTCTCAACTGGGCTAAATCTCTGAAGTGGATCTCTAGATCCCTCCTATCAAATATATCCATGAGTCTCTCTATGAACTCTCTGTAGGAGGTGATGTGATTGTGACCCAATGTCACCAATCTGTGATACCACCACTCATGTGCCTCGCCCTCCAAGTGTAGGGTGGAGAAATTGATGGCCTATGCCTCGATCATCTGGTTGAGCTTGTAGTAGGTATCTAGTTTATGTACCCAAGCTCTGGCAGTGCATTTGGACGATTCGTCAAAATAAGGTATGGTGAGTTTACCAACTTTTCAGATGAAGTCAATGTTGTGCCCCTGTTGTTGCTGCCCTCCCCTATGTGGCTCTCTAGGACGGTTCCTGATTCTGAGTCCACAATACTCGACTAAGGTCATATCCTGATGAAATTCATGGCCCAAGGCCGCATACTCTCTCTGATACTTTGCAATGTCCTCTGCATGTGTGGGCGGTCTCTATGCTATCGGTATCTGAGTTGCTACTAGGGTTGCCCTCTGAAAAGTGGGAAACAACGGACGTGGAATCCTACTCGCAGAGGTATATGTGCGAGTGGGTGACTGGGGTCTATTGCCTGCCCCTGAGTTCCCATGTGCTGCATGTGGGCCTTGTGTGCCCGGAATGTCTACCATAGCCAGTTTATCCACTACCTGAGCCAAATACTGAGACATGGTCCGTTGGCTAGCTAGCATGTCACTGATAACCTGCATGAAGGCTACGTCTGGATCCACGGGGGTCCTACCACTTCCCTCTAGTCGCTCATATATGTCACCTAGCCTCCTCTCTGCTTCGCGCTCGGCCTCACGCTCTGCTCTTCTCTCTACTTCTCTATGCGCCTCTTCCTCTTCCTCTGAACTAGGAGGGAAGGGAGGAAAGTTAGTCCTGTCCCTTCTTCCTCTTCGCCTGTTGTAAGTGACATATTCGTCACCTACGTGCTGATAGTCATCTGGTTCTTCGGTTGTACTCATTGTCTTTAGTCACAGGCTGGCAGGACTAAAGCTCTGATACCACTGAAATATCCTCGATCCCGCTGATCAAGATATTTTCTACTGATCTACTATTCTGTCTTGCAGATATGATACATTGGGGGTTTCTAGATGCGTTTCAGTTGTATGTTTGAGATCTTGATGGTTATTGCATGTGCATGTGGGTTATTGCATGTGTATGTTGGTTATTACATGTGCATGTTGCATATTTAAGGTTTAATCAACATATAAAGGATGCATGCAAAAGTAGGGAACATCAACTGCCCAATATCATTTATAATAACGGTTCGAGCATGGAAATACAATAGCCTACTGGAAATATAGAATATAAACGTCAGTCAGATCTCATAGATCAGTACTGCAATACAAAAAATAACATAAAAATACCCGTGATCAGAAGATGATAGCAGATCTGATGCATGCACGGATAGATCGGCAAAAAATATGTGATTCCGAAGAAATACGGTAACCGCTACCAGTTGGAAAACTCGTCCGGAAGAATGGACTGTCGAAATGCATCGAAAACTGCTCCAATAGAAGCGCTCTGGCCTCTAGACTGAAATGAATGAGTGTCGGATCTCAGATCTGGTCTCTAAGGCACTGGATCTAGACCCCTGGGGGGTTTACGCACCTCTTGGAGCACTGGATGCACCCAAAAGGATTCCACCAACGGAATCTGCTTCTATATGGCTCAAAACGATCGTCTTGCCAAATAAGGAAATGGGTCGGAAGGATTCGTCCGGATCTGCTCTGAAACTCTGCATGCAACACCAAATGTTTGTCTGGAAGAGTTGCGCCCTAAATGGTTGAACGAGTCGATCTGCAAGATTCTACCATCAAAATCTGATGATAGATGGCTCAATAGAAGTGCCCTGGTTGGATCTCAAATGGGTTGGAAGGAAACTGCAATCTGGATATGGGTCTCGTGCAGCTCTCCAAACCCTCAAACTAGCTTGCGCCCTCACTGGTTGAGTTGCGCACTCTGCAATGGATACTCCTAAAAAATACGGTGAAATACCTGGATGGTATCTCCAATGGGCTAGGGTGTGTCTCTCAACACCGAAACCGATCAATGGTGGTGGTTTCCTCCAGAAATCCACAAAACCGTAAGGTCGTCTCTCCTCCTCCTCTAGGAACCCTCAACATCAAATCATAACAATGCATAATGAGGAATTAGGTCAAATTTTTCCCTTTATACCTTTCCCAATATAATTCACCATCGACCTCACTTAAGCTAGGCGCTTTTCCTCCTAAAGTGATTTATTTGTCAATTAAGTCCCCCTTTAACACCTTTTCATTCTAATTCTTCGTTGACTTAGGCTTAAGTGACTTTTTCCTAAGTATTTTGGCGTAATTCATCGTTTAGCCATCAATTCCTCCTTATTTCTCCTTATTGTTCCTTGTTTTTGCCTGACTATAGTCTACGGGAACATATAGACTACTAAGTCACTCCCTGTTGGCCTACTCTTGGGAATGAGACATCACATAAAGCATTCAATTGATATGACACCCGGTTCTCCTCTGCCTAATGGCCTTGTATACAAACGTTCTGTTATGGAGAATGAAGAAATCAAACACTAGATCCAAGAGTTAATTTTGAAGGGCCACATCAGATAAAAATCCTCACTTTATGGGAGCCCAATTGTTCTTGTACTGAAGAAGGACAATACATCGTGACTTTTTATTCATTAAAGATCCCTAAACAAGATCACAGTTAAGAACTGGTACCCAATCCCCCAGATTGATGATCTTCTCGATCAACTCAAGGGAGCCAAGTTTTTCAGTAAGATTGAACTAAAGTCGGGTTACCACTAGGTGTTGATTG
>ML800889.1:142132-152406 GCA_009831015.1 Picea engelmannii | reverse complement strand
GTCAATTTCAATTGTGTCAATAGTTTTAAATTTGAAGTTTGTTCAACCATTCAAGCCACCTCCAAGCAACACATAAACCTAATTAAATTTAGATTTGGAGCCACCACTACACCAACAAATGAATATAAATTTGAAATTGTTCAAAGGCACTCCACACCCATGGATGAACTTAATTAAAATAAATTTGAATGCTACTCTAACATTTATTTCTATTTTTAAATCTTTATCAATGATAAAAATAGGTATTTGACCGATAAGAATTTAGAAATCTATATGTAATTTTTTTTAATAAAACTATGAAGATTAAGTTATTGAATGATATTGTATGTCTAACACCAATATATATTTAAATTCATGGGGATTCATATTCTATCTCTCTTTCTTTATACAAATGTCTAAATTTTAAACATTTTTTAATGGAAGATAAGCTATGTATGGTTGTTTTACTATCATTAAGTGATAATGTGAATATTTTATTGAGATTGTTTTCAATATTAAAAATTATTATTTTTCTAAAAGGGACTTATACAATATTTTTATTATTTTAAGTTGGTGTTTACAGTACAAAATGTCTATTTTGGTCATGAATATGGATGAATAATACCCTATCATCATACTAATCACATTTATGATGAGCGATTGTTTTAAAGTATTAAAATTCTCAAAATTGTAATTTTGTTTTTTTAAAATAATGTAAAAATATGACTATATTTAACATTACAAATTTTACTAATAATTTTATTTGGATATTTTACATGGTGATTTACAATTAAAAAAATAAGTAAGTTATTATTAAAGAAAACAACTTTTAGTATTTTATAAAAGATTACAAATGCTTTACATAAACCTATGTGTTCATGATCTATACAAGAGTGAAAAAGATAAACTCTTTTTAAGACAAATAAGAAACTCTTTTTAAAACTTGAAATGTGTTATTGATATCTAATTTAATGACATTCACTTTCTTGGAGAAGAGAAACAGTACTTAGTCAATGAACTATTAATGCAAAAACAATATTTAGTCAATGAACTATTAATGCAAAGCTACATATGACATTTTTATGATTTTTTTAACTTTTATGTATTTTTTTATTAATATCTTTTTATAATAGTCACCTCCAAAGTCAATGAACTATTAATGCAAAAATAGTACTTAGTCAATGAACTATTAATGCAAAACTACACATCACATTTTTATGATTTTTAAAATTTTTATGTATTTTTTATTAATTGTTTTTTTATAATAGTCACCACATTACTTAGTCAATGAATTATTAATACAAAGCTACACATGACATTTTTATGATTTTTTAAAATTTTATGTATTTTTTATTAATTATCTTTTTATAATAGTCACCTCCAACCAAAGTTTAGTAGTCCCATCAACCTTCTTAACCAATCAAAAATTCATAATTTAATAATATCAAAAGTATATATATATATAATCATTTTAATAATTAAATATTCTAAAACTTTAATAAACTTTACAAAAATTTACCAATAAAATTAATAATTCAACTCAATATGAACTAAAATCTATCACTATATTTCCTGCTTTTGCTTTGACACGGATTAATAATGAAATGCCTTTCATATATTAAATTTCAATACACATGACAAACTCAAGTTATTGAATCAACGCACTTGTAAAAAGGTATGGGAAGGTGACATCATAATGGCTCAATGGGGCCACCCCCTTTTTCTATATTATTTTTCAATACACATGACAAACTCAAGTTATTTAATTAACGCAATTTTTCTATATTAATTTTCAATACACATGACAAACTCAAGTTATTTAATCAACGCACTTGTAAAAGGTATTGGACGGTGACATCATAATGGCTCAATAGAGCCACCCCTTTTTCTTGGTCTTATATAAAGCTTAAGATCGTGGAATAAAGTGAAGGCCATATAACTTTGTATTACAAAGGGGCAATTTAGCTATGTTTTATTCAAGCCGCCATGAAGAGCTGACGTCTAAATATCAAAGAGCCACCTAATTAAAGGTTTTATTTAGTATCCCAGAAGAGTTGCCGTCTAAAGTTCAACGAGCCACCTAATTAAAATTCGGCTGATGTATCACTCAAGCCGTCTAAAGTTCAACGAGCCACCTAATTAAAATTCGGCTGATGTATCACTCAAGCCGCTTTGGAGATAGAATGTAGTGCCGTCCTCTTAAAGTTTGACCACTAAAAAGGGATGAGGTCATAGTTTGAAGAGGGGACCGACACCTTACGTTGTGCTCCAATGTGTCAATACCTAGCATATCTTGGAAGTGGGGAAAGGAAAGGAAAGGTCGAAAAAAATAACATATGTTTTATGATTATTATATTTAGTGAGAGAACAAACAATGAAACAAATATAATATAAAAAAGTGAATAGTGTAATATTTTTTTTTAAGTATATAGCAAAAAAAAGAGGTTTTGTTTGGGAAAGTGATTTACTTGAGAACCATTTTGAGCGTCTCATGTCGACAAGGAATCAACATGCTAGTGCATGCTATCTGTTACAGAGGAACATATCAGAGAGTAGCACTTTTATGAATAAATCTAAAGCATTTTTAAAATCTTTCCATAAAATATATTTGAAAATCTAAATCATTTTTTCAATCTTTCCAGCCCAATAATCATTCAACAAATAATTGCAACCATGAAAAATCACCATTTGTCCTCTACATGTTCTATACCCACCTTAGCAGTCACAAAACTACAGTCTATCTGTAAGTTATTGTCACAATCTTCATTATGAGTCGAGTGATTGACCAAGATGGATTATATTGCATCTCCAGGGAAATCTGCTTTTCAACCAACTCCACTACTTTTGATCTCAATTTTCCCGATTGTTTCCTTCTCTCATGTGATACTTGAGCCTTTGTTTTTCTCTTCTCTTCACATTTCTACATAGCATATCGACAAAGAAAACACTGAACATTGTAGTGTAGAATGTAACCATCACTCTAAAATATCATGATAAAATAAACAAATCGAATTGGAAAAAATTTAAGAAATGCAACACATAAAGCATTACCCTAATAGTGTCAGTGATGCTAGCTAACTTGGAAATCCTTCCTAGCAGACAATACTTTGACTTAGTTGAATCCTCAACACTGTGTAGAGACAAAGTATGCGAATTATATAAAATGTAAATGATATATTTGTGAAAAGGAATAGGTTAAGTCACATTTTCTAAAATGTAGAACTTAGTGTTGAATCATTCTAAACTCTAAATCAGACATATAAATCACATATAATCCAATAAGTTCAAAAAACCATAGATACATCCACTATGCATTAGTCGCCAGACAACTGACCTGTAGCAAACCCCCTTTTCAGGCTACCATGGCTTAATCGCTCTTAGAAAGAAACTTTAACACCACTTGGTACATAACTCGTACAGGTATTATATAATTCACACGCGTTTAAACAAATAAACACATTCTAACAAATTATTCATATGAGTTACTACCATAATTAACAATCAATAGTGTTTCATACTAATGCATATACACAATGGAAATCATGATAACATAAGCAGTAGAGTCATGCAAAACATGATTAAAAACATAATCAGATACTTATCTTTTAACAGTGGTAGAATCCACCAACCAAGTGCAGGCCTTCCACGAACCTCCCAGCCTTAGACCGCACTGCTCATCAGCTCAGCAATGGGTCACCCCCGAGCTGGGACTAAGCTCCACCCCAAGGCAAGGAAATCTAGGCTAGGCTGAGGTTACAGGGAAAACAACACACAACCACAAGGAAGGGATTCTCTCTAAGGAACCTCCCATGCTCACTGCCCACAGACCCTCATTCCCCACATGCCTGTTCCACCCATGGAGTATACACCTTCTCTGTCACCTGGATAGTCCTTCGACTGCTAATCTCCCTTGCCTTGGGTTGCAGGAATAGGCCGGACCGGAAGTCTCTGGGCTCTATGGCAGTTACAAGGTTCCTTCCAGGAGTGCTCTCCTTCCTCTGCGCACTCTCTCACCTGGAGGGAGTCGCTCACAGGTCCAACAACCTGTTCTTCCAACTTCAACCACCTCTCTCACCTGGAGAGAGTGTTGTACAAACTGGCCAACAAGCCACACAGGGTCAAACACTACACGTCCACCACAATCCAAGGGAATCTAGACACGAACACCCCAGGGTAGCTCCAGACAGGTGCAACAGTATAACCAGGCTTAGCAGGGACGAGCCACTTCTGTTTTCTCAATTTGGCAACACGGAATAGACTCACATTCTGGATTCTCAAGGATGCGTGACGAGTCGTCCATGTAGGGGTCGATTCAGACTTCTCGGTTTAGAACAGAGAAGGGGTGTACCAATTTTCCAGAGCCAAACACAGACTCTTTCCCCAATCCATGCAGGCTTCTCGTTTAGGGAATATACACACCGGTTTTCTCAGAGCCAGACACAGACTTTTCAAATCACAGGGACGCACGAAGGTTCTCTACAGGAGTCGGGTTGGTAGTACTATCCAGGCTCCGTACTCATTTAGACGATCGGGTAGAATGGGGGAGGAACCCTCTCATGGCTCACCCTGGTCGTTTATTCGCATGCGTCAGGGTTGACACTTGTCACACATGAAACTGCATACATTCCACCAGCACGCATCTCCCTTGTATGTTCTCCCCTTGCCAGAACTTAGGATAAAACATAAAATGCACATGTCTTTTGGGATAGTATTAAAATATTATTCCTAGGCTTAAGCCCCCCCAGGCTTAGCCCCTAGGCTCAACACTTAGCCCCTTTTTCCACCTTCCAGCCCCTAATTCCTTGCCCACCCTATGGATGCTTAGTTCACCTTCACTCATTCATCGTGGTCGGTCTGCACATGGCGGTGTTTATGTTTTATTAATTGTTCTGCATGATTACATATACAACAACAGGCTCCTGGACTTCAACACTCAGGCTAACTGGCTTAACAAACACATAAGCCTCCAACTTATAAAAACTTGGCTCATAGCCTATAAAACATAATTACAATTCCTTTCAGAACATGGTTTACAACGGGGCTCGGCCTTGGGGACACTACAATCCCCCTCCCCTTATTTTTGCACTATCCTTAGTGCAACTTTACACACCATCTACAAGCTTTTCAAAAATTTTCAAAAAGATGTGGGTACTCTGCCCACATAACATCTGCATGCTTCCATGTCGCGCCCTCAAGACCGTACCAGGTCCACTGGACCTTTACAAGCTCTATGACTCGATTCCGGAGCTGTTTGCTTTTCTTGTCCAATATGTGCACCAAATGCACTTGCAGGACACCTTCTGGTTCCACCTGAATCACATCCCAATCAATAACATGATTAGCATCAGGTACATATTTCTTCAGCAGTGAAACATGAAACACATTATGTACAGTCATAGATGCAGGTAATGCAAGCATGTATGCAACCAACCCAATCCTTTCTAGGATCTCAAATGGCCCACAAAATATTGCTGCCAACTTGGCGCAACTTCCTAGCTTTAGGGAACTCCTGTTAGTTTTCACTTTCAGGAAAACATGGTCACCCACTTTGAATTCTCTATGGGTTATGTTACTATCAGCGTAACTTTTCTTCCTTTCCTGGGCAACTTTTAGATTATGTTTAATTTTTATCATTTGATCTTCCATCTCTTTGAGCAGCTCATGCCCAACTACTACTCTGTCAGCTGGATTATCCCAGCTCACTGGAGTGTTGCACTTTCTTCCATAAAGCACTTCGAATGGGCTCATCTTCAATGATGCATGATACCCATTATTGTAGGCGAATTCTACCAAATGCAGGTAGTCTTTCCACCTTAATGGTTTATCCATCACATACATTCTCAGCATATCTTCTATTACTCTGTTCACTCTCTCTGTCTATCCATCAGACTCGGGATGATATGCTATGCTAAAGTTTAGATTCGTTCCAAATCCCTTAAACAGTCCTTTCCAGAAATTCGAGGTGAATTTCGGGTCCCTATTAGACACAATTGTCTTAGGAATTCCATGCAAGTGTGCAACTTCTTTTAAAAAGATATCAGCAACATCAGCTGCCCTGTGGGTGGTTTTCAATGGAATAAAATGGGCAGCTTTAGTAAGCTTGTCCACCACCACCATGATTGAATCATGTTGCTTGCTTTTTCTAGGTAGTCCGGTGATAAAATCCATTGTTACCACGTCCCATTTCCATTCAGGAATAGGTAAAGGCTGTAGCAACCCTGTTGGGTGCCTATGCTCAACCTTAACCTTCTGGCACTCCATACATCTGGCGATGTATTCAACAATTTCTTTCTTCAAACCCGACCAAAAGTAATGGCTTTTGAATGCTGCCACAGTCTTCTGATATCCAGGATGTCCAGCATAAGTCACGTTATGCATCTCCTTTAGAATTGTCAGCTTCAATTCTTGGACATTGGGTACATACACTCTGTTTTTATACAGAAGTAAGCCATCGGTTCCTAAGGTGTAACTTTCCTTGGTTTGTGGTCTCTCATGCTGTTGTAGCTTTGCTACTAGACCTCTGTACTGCAAATCAACATTGGCAGCTTCCAAAATTCTGTCTTTAATCTCAGTTATGTACATGCTAATGGTTGTAGCATGTAATTTGTGCACTTTTCTGCTAAGTGCATCAGCCACCTTATTTTCTTTCCCTTTGATATGCTTGATATCAAAGTCATATTCACACAGAAAGTCCAACCATCTAATTTGCCTGGTGTTTAAGGTCGACTGATCAAATAAATATTTCAGACCATTATGGTTTGTTCTCAACTCGAATCTCTTCCCCATGAGGTAATGTCTCCATTTCCTCAGGGCATGGACGATTGTTGCCAGCTCTAAATCGTGAGTGGCATAATTCTTCTCATGTTCCTTCAACTTTTGGGATTCATAACAAACTACAAATCTTTCTTGGCTGAGAACTCCTCCCAGCCCCTCCTTACACGCATCTGTGCACACTACGTAATCCTTATTTGGATCTGCAATCTTCAGGATTGGAGCACTAGTTAGCAGCTACTTCAATCGCTGGAAGCTGCTCTCACATTCTTCAGTCCACTGGAACTTCTTCTCCTTCCTTTGCAAGGAAGTGATAGAATGAGCTATCTTTGAGAATCCGGCTATGAACCTCCTATAATAACCCGCCAGACCCATAAAATATCTAAATTTTGCCACATTCCTTGGCGCTGGCCATTCTTGAATGGCCTGTACCTTCTCAAGATCCACAACGATCCCTTCCTTTGATATAATGTGCCCCAAGTAATGGATTTGCCTTTGATAAAAAGAGCACTTGCTCAATTTTGCGTACATCTGGTGTTCTCTCAACACCTGTAGCACCATTCTCAGGTGTTGTTCATGTTCTTCCTCTGTCTTGGAATACACCAAGATATCATCCAGGAAGACTATGACAAAATTGTCCAAATAATTTCTGAACACTCCATTCATTAAGCACATGAAAATAGTAGGCGCGTTGGACAGCCCAAACGACACCACCGTGAACTCATAATGACCGTACCTTGTTCTAAAGGCGGTCTTGATGATGTCCTCATCCTTTATTCTCACTTGGTGATATCCTAATCGGAGATCTATTTTCAAAAATATTTTCACATCCTTCAAATGATCAAAAAGATCATCAATCCTTGGCAGAGGATACTTGTTCTTGACAGTGACCTTATTCAACTGTCGAAAATCAATGCACAACCTCAACGTCCCATCTTTCTTCTTCACGAATAGGACCGAGGCTCCTCACGGTGACACACTGGGGCAAATGTAACCTTTCTTTAGTATCTCTTCGAGCTGCAATTGCAACTCTTTCAGCGCTGGTGTACTCATTCTATAAGGAGCCTTCAAAACTGGAGCTGCTCCAGGCATCAAATTTATAGAAAAATCGATGTCCCTCTTCGGAGGTAGTCCAGGTACCTCCTGAAATATGTCCTTGAATTGTTTGAGTACTTGGTGGTCTTCCATATTTGATACTACATCTTGGGATGCTTCTTCCACCCGAGCTGCAAATAATTGACAGCCTTTCCGGTAACATTTCTTCAGCTGCATGGCTGAGATTTCTCTCACAGCCACGGCTCTGGGAATTCCTTGGACTTGTTACCTGATTTCCCTCTTTGTTCAGGCATGTAAACCTCTTGTTACGGAAATCCAAAAGGGCATGGTGTTGGTCCAACCAGTCCATCCCAATTAAGCAATCGCATGAGCCTAAAGGCATAATGTTCAATTCATCCTTAGTGCTCATTCCTTTCATGTCCACTTAATATGACTTAACCAATTCAGTGACCTTCCTCTTGGTCCCTGTGGCCAACTGCACTAACCAAGACTTCTCATGTTTGCTTCTTGTTAGATGAAAACTTTCCACCACTCTAGGATCTACATAACTATGGCTAGCCCCTTAATCAATTAAAATAACAAGTGGTCGGTTGTTGATCGTACCTTCCATTTCAATCATGTGCGATTGAAATTCTGCTTGCTTGTTGTCCAGGGCTGCGTAGATCCTTGGCATTCTGCTGCCCATATCCTCCACTGTTTTAGCTTGCTGAACAATATGGGCAGTTCTTGCTTTGTCTTTTCTGTGGGGGAAGTCTCTGTACCTGTGATTCCCTTTACAGCCCCAACACTCCATAGGTGGCGGTCTTGGCACTTGCTCACTCCCTTCAACTTTCTTGGGCTCTCTAAAAGATGACTGTCCCCAAGGACTGTTTCTGAAAAATGAAGGCTTGTTTCCCTTCTGCCTCTGTTCCTTCTTAAACTTCCTCTGATCATTCCAAACCTTCCGAAGGATAGGCCTTTCGCCTTGCTATTCATACAAGCATTTCACCCTTCTTATGGTCTCTTCCATGGTCTTAGGATCATCATATTGAATCTTGTCACTCATGGAAGGTGGCAGTCCACTCAGATACCTTTGAATTTTAACAACCTCTTCTTTGATGAATTGAACATACTTCAGTAGTTCCAGAAAACTTCGTTCATACTCATCAATGGTCATGCTGCCCAACTTGAGTTCGAATAACTCCTTCATCTTTCTGTCATAGTATCTTTTAGTCAGGTATTTCTTCTCGAAATACCTCTTAAACTCCTTCCACATGACCTCTTTCTCTCTGATGTGTTGCACCTGCACCAATTGATCCCACCACATGGATGCTTTTCCTTTCAGTTGGTACATTGCAATTCTTCCTTTTGCACGGGCAGAATAATTCTGTAGTTGGAAGTATTTCTTCATGCCAAGCAACTAGGTCTCGGCATCTTCCTCCTTCTTATGTTCTCCATCGAATGTTGGAGGCTTAATCTTGTTCATCTCTCCTTTCAATTCCTCCTTTCCAATTTTTCGATGTTTTCTGGTAGGGGATGGGCTTGAACTACTGTGTGTCTTCCTATCAGAATGTCTTTGGGAGTGACTAAGATGTCGGCTACCACTCCTCGACCTACTTCTTCTCCCATGGGTTATGCCACTCTCCGTCGTACTTGAGTCTCTTCCCTTCTCAAGTTTCTTCTCTATTCTTTCCAGGCTCTTCAAAAAATTTAGGTTTAATTCACCCTGCCGATCCCGAACTTTCATGAGCTTTCGACTATCATCTCGGTGAGCCTTGGCCTCTCTTTGCAATCCTTCAATGATTTGTTAGAAAAACAGGACCGCGGAGCAATAAAATAAAACAAATGAAGAAACAAAAACACAGAAGACACACAATACAAGAGAGACACAGATTTACGTGGTTCACCCAGTGTGGGCTACGTCGACCAGAGAAATTCCCAGGTCCTTTCTTTATTATTATCCAGCAAATGAAGGGATACAACCTACAGCAAAACCCGATGTAACTTCCTCTTCTTTCTCTCACAGTCTCCTCTCTAAGAATACAATATTCACTCTCATACATAGTCGCAATACATTTCCCTCATAAAAGAGGGTTGCCTTCTAGGGGAAAAAACCCTAACATAATCTCTACCGTTAGATCTGTGACCTTATAATGAACGGTCCAGATTTACAATAAAATTACAATATACTTTTATAAGGAAATTTTTGTTTCGGGGGCTTCGCCCCCGAACCCCCACTGGGGGCCCGCTTGCCCCCAGACCCTGCAAAGCAGGTACCCCCCCTCTGCACTCCCCCGCGTGGAAGAGTGTACATACTTATGGGGTGTAAATACTTCATGGGGTATAGACACGGCTGAAAACAAAGGACCTCTGCATTAGGAAGATAATCAGGCTCCACAACCAACAATCTCCCACTTGGAGACTGATCTCAACAACTCCACTGCTGCTATATATGCTGGAATTTGAACCTTCTTGGACTTGAAAAATTT
>ML800889.1:109755-126636 GCA_009831015.1 Picea engelmannii | reverse complement strand
TCATATATTGACCCTCATATGAGGGTGGGGGTGTGGGGATAATGATGTTTTCTCTCATATTAACCCTATCCCCTCCCTTATATGAGGATCAATATGTGAGGGTGAGGGTGGGAGGAATAATAGAGAAAACAATAATGATGTTTTATCTAATATTACCCCCACCCCCACCCTCATATCTAGAGGGATCATATGAGGGTGAGGGTGGGGGTCGGGGTAATATTAGATAAAACATCATTATTGTTTTCTATATTATTCCTCCCACCCCCATCCTCACCCTCTGATGCAGACCTATCGACCCTCGGGCCAAGATCTGCTCACATGATCGTTCTTTATCTCCATCGAGTCGAATCAACTCTTTAGATTCCCTGCTAGAATCATAAATTATCGATCCACAGGTCCTTTTAAGAATCTCTCCTGTGCAAATAGCACTAGGCATGAGCTTCGCCCTTTCGTGCGATCACAGTGCTATGACCAAGGCCCAATTCCAAAAGCACTTGTCGCAACTCGCAACTCGCGAGTTTGTGAGTCGTGACTCCCGACTCTTCCTTCTCAATCATGCGATACCCGAGATCACAAAATGGGTATAGCTCTTCTTTTTTCAGTGCCTTCCGTGCGTGACCATCAGCGAGGCTTAACGCTAGCTCCTCTCGCTACTCGCACCTTCGCGAGTTGTGGCATCCAACCTTGGCACCTTCTTTTCCCGAAACCCTGAGAAGTGATGTTGACTTTTCTCCTCGCATTCTCGCTTCTCGCGACTTTGCAAGTCAAAGGGTTGAACCCTCATTCCCTTATCTCACGAATCCCCAAGACACGAGAGGTCAACGGGTGTTGACTCCTTCTTTCTAGGTAACACATGTCCGCCTATATATTTCACAGGCCCACCTTGCGGTTCTACCACGTGTCCCTCGTGCCCAACTTCGGCACTTTGCGACTTCACTTCCCGAAACACTACCTCCTTATCGCAACTCATGACTTCGGGACCTTCAGGACAAAAGTCTCAACTTCCTATCCGTCAATATGCCAAAATGACAAAATTTTGACACGTCGTCAACGCGGGTCCCACAACGGAACTTCCCGCCTTTTAGAGTTTTGAACTTCGCGACTTCGCAAATCCTGATGCTAAGATTTTGGCTCTTCAACCCACGAAACCCCGAAATGAGATTATGTGAGTGATCCAATGGCCCCTGTTGGCTTCAGATCCTATGACTGTCCTAGCTCCTCACGATTTCGCAACTCGCGACTTGGAGCACCCAATCTTTGGGCTCTCACCTTGCAAACCTCCAAGTTCGCGAGATCCCTTGATCTCTGCCACCTGTCCTCCTCTGATGGACGACTGTGATTCTCTCACGACTTCACCACTCACGAATTTGAAGGACTTCTCTTTCTGACCTCCGATGTCCGAATCCCCGATATGAGTGATATCGCAACACATGTCCTCCTTCTAACGGACAACTTAGATTCTTTCACGATTTCACGACTTCACCTTTCGCAACATCACGAATCTTGATGCAAAGGTTTTAAACCGTAAATCCCCTGCTCCTCTACACGATTCGACAGCTCTTGGGACTTCATGAATTCTCCATGGATAATTCCGACTGTCCAATGCCTCCTTGACGACTCTCTCGAAATGAACAAGGTATTCTTTCACAAAACTTATCCACCTGCAAAACAACGTCACTGTGCCTTCTTACAACACTTCAAGGCACTAACCCTCTTGAGCTTCTCTTCGACAACTTCGAAGACTCTATCCCTCCTGAGCTTTCTCCACAACTCGAGTCTCCAAGAAGACTCCTGCACGCACTCGTGGAAATTCTTCAAATACTTCCAAATATTTGAACCTCTTCGACTCTGCACACCCCCAGCGACAGCAGTCTTTCAACAATTTCGCTTAGGTTGTAACTTTGATACTTCACTCGGCCTGCGCACTCCTTGCACGACTCCTGTGCTTAACTTGCACTTCTGTGAGAATGAGAACAATTTTATCCCTCCTGAGGTTGCAGAGATGACTTCTATCAATGCACACCTTGCGGACAATTTCACTGCACTCCTTGCAGGAAAACTCTTGCTCAGACAGAGAAACAATTGAAACTCATTCTTTACTCTCTCGGACTTCGAATGCTTAATACGAAATCATACATACATGGCATAAAAGAAAATGTATATCAGAAAGAGTAAAACAATCATGAGCATAACATTCAAACATGCATACACATAAAGTATTTGAACACCATGAGTCTGGATCAAAGCTTCATATATTAATCTCAGAACTTTTGTACATGGGTTCTTCTACACAGCTTTTCTGCTTCTTCTTCTCTATGCTCTCTTGATCATGCTAATTTTACAATGATACAAGTGAGGGTGTCTATATCTGTTTTCCCTCCGGCTCCTAAAACTATCTAATCTAATATTTTAAAGCTACCTACTTACATTTACTAGCATAAATGCCTCTTAATCCTTCAGACGAGAGCGGGACGCTCAAAGTCTGATTACAATCTACAAGTACACCCTTTCTTAATTGTTTCATTTATGTTTGGCATATCAAACTTCAAAACATTTCAAACAATTCATCATGTGCCAAAATTCGTTGGCGCTTGCCCCACGCTCGCTTGTTGTTGGCGATGCTCCTGCATCATACTGCCTCGCTTGAAAATTTTCATGGGCTCCTGTCCATGAGCTCTCACATGGTCTGTCCATGCTTCTGGATCTCTGCTTCATTCTCCTAGGTGACATCTTCAACTGGATGTCCCTTCCACTTGACCAAGTATTCAAAATATTCCCTTCTTCTGGTCCTTTTGCTAACTCTTTTGTCCAGTATGCTTTCCATATGTGGCTTCTTTGCAACTAGCATCTGTTTAGTCAACTGAACCTCTGGTTGTTCACTACCTACTTTTTCTTCCTTAGATTTGTAAGGGTACAAATCTGAGATGTTGAATATCAGATAAATTCTGATCCCAATGGGTAATTCAATCTCATAAGCATTTGCCCCAAATTTCTTCAAGACCTTACATGGTCCAATCTTCTTCATCTTCAGTTTGTTATATGTCCCCTTCGGGAACCTTTCCTTTCTCATATGTGCCAGGATCAAATCACCAACCTCAAATTGAATTTGTCTCCTGTGTTGATCTACTTTGCACTTATACTCTTGGCTCGAGTTCTGCAATTGCTCCTTCACCTGGCTATGAAGTTCCTTCATTGCTTCGGCAAAATCTTCTACACTAGCACTTCTTATCTCATCCTGTTCTGAATCCCTCAGTTCAGATACTCCTCTTGGATGCATCCCATAAACAATTTGGAATGGACTCTTCCCTGTGCTTCTGTTTAGTGAGTCGTTATATGCAAATTCTGCGGGTGGCAGAATATTGTCCCACTGACTGTGGTGTTCTGTCACCAAGCTCCTCAGCAAGTCTCCCGAACTCCTGTTCACAACTTCTGTCTGTCCATCCATTTGAGGATGATAAGATGAACTGAACGATAAGTTTGTTCCCAGCTTTTTCCATAAGGTTCTCTAGAAGTGTCCCACGAACTTGGTGTCTTGATCCAAAACTATGCTCCTTGGTAAGCCGTGAAGTCGAATGACTTCTTTGAAAAACAGATTCGCAATGTGAGTTGCGTCATTGGTTTTCTGACACGGTATGAAGTGTGCCATCTTAGAAAATCTATCTACCACTACAAAGATCGAGTCAAACCGTCTTTGTGTTCTCGACAGCCCCAATATGAAGTCCATGCTGACTGCATCCCACGACCTGTTAGGTATGGGTAACGGTTGATAAAAGCCTGCATTCTGCCTCTTTCCTTTTGAATGCTGACAAATTCTGCATCTGTCCACGAATATTTTGACGTCTTCTCTCATTCCTAGCCAAAAATATGACTCATTTAACTTTGAGAACGTCTTTTCATGACCAAAATGTCCGGCCAATCCTCCACTGTGTTTCTCCTTCAACAAATTCTCCCTCATGGAGCATTTTGGAATACAAAGTTGATTACCCTTAAACAATAATCCTTCCCGAATCATGTATTCTGTCCACTAGCTTCTGTCCCTGAGAATTGGATTCTCAACTACTTCATACACCTCCTTAAAATCTGGATCATCTCTGTACATGTCCCTGAGATCATCAAAACCCAGTGTTTTGACTTTGAACTCCTGCAACAACAAACATTTCTTGCTCAAAGCATCAACAACTTTGTTAGCAGCTCCAGAAATATGCTTGGTTACAAAAGTAAAGTTTTGCATGTATTCAACCCATTTAACATGTCTTTGATTCAACTTCTCCTGTTGAGTCACAAATTGCAAAGCATGATTGTCACTGTATAAGACAAACTCCTTAGGAATCAAATAGTGTCTCCACTTCTTCAATGCCTGAATAATAGCATAAAACTCCTTGTCATACATGGAGTATTTCACTTTTTCTTCATTCATCTTCTCGCTGAAGTATGCTATCAGCCTGTCTTCTTGGCTCAAGACTGCCCCTATTGCAAATCCACTTGCATTGCATTTTACCTGAAATGTCTTTTAAAAATCCAACAACACCAAAATTGGTTGTTTCATGATTTTCTTCTTCAACAAATTAAAACTTTTCTCAACCTCTTCTGTCCAGTGAAAAGATATATGTCTTTTCTTCACTGTATCCATCATTGGTGCACTAATTCCACTGAAATTCCTGATGAACTTTCGGTAGAAACTAGCCAATCCATGAAAACTTCTCACCTCAAATATACTCTTTGGCGATGGCCAATTCTTAATTACCTCCACCTTATCTGGATCCATCTTCAACTTGCCTGCAGAAGTAACAAACCCCAAATAAATGAGATCTATCTTCATGAATGAGGATTTCTTCATATTTATTAGCAACTTCTCTTTCTGTAGCCTCTTCATGACTGTAGCCAAATGTTTTAGTGAAAATCAATATGTCATCAAGATACACAATGACAAATTTTCCGATGAAATCCTTCAAGACTTCGTTCATCAACCTCATGAAAGTACTCGGCGCGTTCGTTAATCCAAATGGCATAACAAGCCATTCATACAACCCTTCGTTAGTATTGAAGGCTATCTTCCATTCATCACCTTCTCTCATACGAATCTGGTGATATCCACTTTTCAAATCAATCTTCGAAAAAAATTTGGCTCCACTCAAGCAATCCATCAAATCATCCATCCTTGGCAATGGAAATATATACCTGATGGTTATCTTGTTGATCACTCTCGAGTTAGTACACATCCTCCAGCCTCTGTCTTTCTTTGGACTGAGCACTGTCAGAACAACACACAGACTCAAGCTTTCTCTAACCAACCCCTTGTCCATTAAGTCTTGGACTTGTCTTTTGACTTCTTCATTCTCTTGCGGCGTCAATTTGTACGTTGCTTTGTTTGGTAAACTAGCTCTAGGTATGAGATCAATATGATGATTCACACTTTTGATCGGTGGCAATGAATGAGGTAGTTTGTCCACTACTATGTCAGCAAACTCTTCTAACAGTTTCTGAACCTCTTCCGGTAAATCATCTACCCTTGTACTGGTTAAAACAATTTTAGGCTTCCCGACCACAATGAATTGCAGTTCCTCCTTCTTCTTAACCTCTGTAAGAAGTTCCTTCCCACTCATGAGATGTACAGTGTCGCTTACTTCAGGTTTTACTTCCTTGTCTCTGATTGGAAGCAACATGTGAGTTCTCCCATTCTTCTCTAGGGTGTATGTGTTCTTTGTCCCATCATGAATCACATTCCTGTCATATTGCCACGGTCTACCCAACAATAGATGAAAAACATCCATGGGAATAACATCACAGAGTATTTCATCTTTATACCCTCCTATTTTAAACTCAACTAAACATTGTTTAGTGACATTTACCTGATGTCCTTTTTGTAGCCATGAAACTCTGTATGGACTTGGATGTTCAATAGTCTCCAACTCCAACTTTTCTACCATCTCTATAGAAACGAGATTATCTATGCTACCACTGTCCACGATGACTTTGCATGCCCAGTCTTTAGTCTTGCAAGAGGTCCGAAAAAGTCTGTTCCTTTGGACCGAAATCTCCACCTCCTTCTCTGGTGTTAAGAGAACTTTTCACATGATCAACAATCTTCCGCCTTCAGCATCTTCTGTCTCAACATTCCTTATTTGTGCTTCTGCAATGTGAGTCTCACCACCTTCTTTCTTTCTGTCTGGACACTCACAAGATTTATGTCCGACCTTTCCACATGTGAAGCATTTCACCACTCCACCTCTTCCTCTTCCTCTACCTCTAGTACGAGGAAAAATGTTTCCATCAACATACTGACCTCTCTGTTCAGTATGCTGCCCTCTTTGTGAGCTTCCACCTCTCTTGGTTTGAGTCTGAGGTTTCTTCCACTCTTCCTTGGGTTTCTGATGTCTATCCTGGACAACTGATTTTCCTCTGGGTTGACTTATGCCTCGACCTCTTTGACATTGTTTTCGGCTCAGCTTCTCTTCAACCTTCAGAGCCATCTGATAAGAATCTTCCACCGTTCAGATGGTCATCATGCTCATCTCATCCTGAATGTTGTATCTCAAACCATTCATGTACCTAGCAACCTTTTCATCATCACTTTCGCAATGACCTACCCTAATGTTCAGCCTGTAGAATTCTTCAGTATATTCCTTCACTGACATCAGTTTCTGTCTCAAATTTTGCATTCTCCGAAACAGAGTAATCTAGTAATCCCTGGGAATGAATTTCGCCTTCATATTTGCGATCATCCTATCCCAACTCTTGATTTTCTACTTGCCTTTGCAGCATTTGTTAGCTTGTAGCTCATTCCACCACAATGTTGCATGTCCTTTCAATCTTGTGACAGCATGTTTGACCTTTTTGTCTTCCTCGACATCTTCATAGTCAAAATATGTGTCTAGAGCTCTAATCCAGTCTATAAGCTCTTCAACATCTAGGTTTCCTTCATATACTGGAATATCCATTTTTTCCTTAGCACCCATTCTTGCAACAACCCTAATCAGGCGTTCATTTGCTGCATCTTCTGCTGTAACTTCTTCTCTTTCATGTCCAGCTTCATCTTTACTTTTAGATTCACTGACATCTCCAACACCGGTTGTGCGCCTCTGTGCTGTCTCCATGTCTTTGAGTTTGGCGCGTATGTCACGCATCTCTCTTTCCATGGCTAGATTTGGCACCTGCTTACCCATTCCTCTTGGCATTTCCCTTTCCCTTGGCGGATTGGGTGTTTGCCTGTCTCTTCTTCTTGGCGGCATGGCTGAGATTTCTTTCTCACTTTCCCTGTCTGAAGTATACAAATAGAGTCAGGCTCTGATACCAAACTGACGCAGACCTATTGGCCCTCGGGCCAAGATCCGCTCACAGGATCATTCTTTATCTCCCTCAAGCCGAACCAGCTCTTTAGATTCCTTGCTGGAATCACAAATTATCGATCCATAAGTCTTTTTCAGAAGCTCTCATGTGAAAATAGCACTAGGCGTGAGCTCCACCCTTTCATGTGATCATAGTGCTATGACTAGGGCCCAATTCAAAAAGCGCTTGTCACAATTCACAACTCGCGAGTTCGTGAGTCGTGACTCCTGACTCTTCCTTCTCAATCCCGTGATACCCAAGATCACAAAATGGGTATAGCTCTTCTTTTGTCAGCACCTTCCATGCGTGACCATCATCTAGGATTAACGCTAGCTCCTCTTGCTACTTGCACCTTAGCGATTTGTGGCATCCAACCTTGGCACCTTCTTTTCTCGAAACCCCGAGAAGCGATGTTGACTTTTCTCCTCGCGTTCTTGCTGCTCGCGACTTTGCAAGCCGAAGGGTTGAACCCTCGTTCCCTTATCTCACGAATCCCTGAGACGCGAGAGGTCAATGGGTGTTGACTCCTTCTTTCTAGGTAACACGTGTCCACCTATCTATTGCATGGGCCCACCTTGCGGTTCTACCACGTGTCCCTCATGCCCAACTTCGGCACTTCGCGACTTTGCTTCCCGAAGCGCTACCTCCTTATCCCAACTTGAGACTTTGGGACTTTCGGGACAAAAGTCTTGACTTCCTATCCGCCGATATGCCGAAATGCCGAAATTATGACACGTCGTCAACGCGGGTCCCACAATAGAACTTCCCACCTTTTGGAGTTTCGAACTTCGCAAATTTGTGAATCCTGATGCTAAGCTTTCAACTCTTCAACCCACGAAACCCCAAAATGAGATTATGTGAGTGATCCAACAACCCCTATTGGCTTCAAATCCTACAGTTTTCCTAGCTCCTCGCGATTTTGCCACTTGCGACTTGGAGCACCCAATCTTTGGGCTCTCACCTTGCGAACCTCCGAGTTCGCGAGATCCCTTGATCTCTGCCACCTATCCTCCTCCGATGAACGGATGCGATTCTCTCATGACTTTGCCACTTGTGAAGTTGAAGGAATTCTCTTTTTGACCTCCGATGTCTGAATCCCTGATACAGGTGATCTCGCGACACGTGTCCTCCTTCTAACAGATGGCTTAGATTCTTTCGCGGTTTCACGACTTCTCCTTTCACAACATCGCGAATATTGATGCAAAGGTTTTAAACCGTAAATCCCCTGCTCCTCTGCATGATCCGATGGCTCTCGGGACTTCATGAATTCTCCACAGAGAATTCCGACCGTCCAATGGCTCCTTGACGACTCTCGTGAAATGAACAAGGTGTTCTTTCACGAAACTTATCCACTTGCAAAACAACGTCGCTGCGCTTTCTTACAACACTTCAAGGCACTAACCCTCTTGAGCTTCTCTTCGATAACTTCAAAGACTCTATCCCTCCTAAGCTTTCTCCACAACTTGAGTCTTCAAGAAGACTCCTACACACACTCCTTGTGGAAATTCTTCAAATACTTCCAAATATTTGAACCTCTTCGACTCTGCGCACCCCCTGCGACAACAGTCTTTCAACAATTTCGCTCAGGTTGTAACTCTGAGACTTCACTCGGCCTGCGCACTCCTTGCATGGCTCCTGTGCTTAACTTGCACTTCTGCGAGAATGAGAACAATATTATCCCTCCTGAGCTTACAGAGATGAACTCTGACTTCTGTCAACGCACACCTTGCGGACAATTTCACTGCACTCCTTGCAGGAAAACTCTCTCTCAGATAGAGAAACAATTGAAACTCATTCTTTACTCTCTTAGACTTCGAATGCTTAATACGAAATCATACATACATGGCATAAAAGCAAATGTATATCAGAAAGAGTAAAACAATCATGAGCATAACATTCAATCATGCATACACAAAAAGTATTTGAACACCATGAGTCTGGATCAAAGCTTCATATATTAATCTCAGAACTTCTGTACATGGGTTCTTCTACACAACTTTTCTACTTTTTCTTCTCTATGCTCTTTTGATCATGCTAATGTTACAATGATACAAGTGAGGGTGTCTATATCCATTTTCCCTCTGGCTCCTAAAACTGTCTAATCTAAGAATTTAAAGCTACCTACTTACATTTACTAGCATAAATGCCTCTTAATCCCTCAGACGAGAGTGGGACACTCAAGGTCTGATTACAATATACAAGTACGCCCTTTCTTAATTGTTTCATTTATGTTTGGCGTATCAAACTTCAAAACATTTCAAACAATTCATCATGTGCCAAAATGTGTTGGCGCTTGCCCCAAGCTCGCTTGTTGTTGGCGATGCTCCTGCATCACCCTCATATATTGAGAAAACCATAATGATGTTTTATCTAATATTACCCCCATGTGGGGGTATTATTAGATAAAACATCATTTTTTTTTCTCTATTATCCCCCCCACCCCGGGTGTAAGATTAGATAAAACATCATTATTTATTTCTCTATTATTCCCCCCACCCCCACTCTCATGTGGGGGTAATATTAGATAAAACATCATTGTTTTTTTCTCTATTATTCCCCCCACCCTGGGGGTAATATTAGATAAAACATCATTATTTTTTTCTCTATTATTCCCGCCACCCCCACCCTCACCCTCACCCTCACCCTCATATATTGAGACACGTGGGGGTAATATTAGATAAAACATCATTATTGTTTTCTCTATTATTACCCCTACCCCTACCCCCACCCTCATATATTGAGAAAACATATTGTGTGAGTAATATGAGGGTGAGGGTGGGGGTTAATATTAGAGAAAACATATTGTGGGGGTAATATCAAGGTGGGGTGGGGGTTAGGGTAGGTTGGGGTGGGGGTGGGAGTAATATTAGATAAAAAAATATTAATGTTTTCTCTATTATTTCCTCCACTCCCACCCTCATATATTGACCCTCATATGAGGGTGGGGGTGGGGGTTAATATTAGAGAAAACATATTGTGTGGGTAATATGGGGGTGAGGGTAATATTATAGAAAATATCATTAATGTTTTCTCTATTATTCCCTCCACCCCCACCCTCATATATTGACCCTCATATGAAGGGCGGGGGGGAGGGGCGTGTTGATAAAACATATTGTCGGGGTAATATGAGGGTGGTGGTGGAGGTGGGGGTTTAATGATGTTTTCTCTCATATTACCCCCACCCCCACCCTCATATGAGGGTCAATATATGGGGGTGGGGGTGGGAGTGGTGGGAATAATAGAGAAAACATTAATGATGTTTTCACTAATATTACCCCCACCCCCACGCTCATATGAGGGTGGGAATGTGGTGGGGGGAATAATAGAGAAATCTTTAATGATGTTTTCTCTAATATTCCCTGCACCCCCACCCATGGTTAATGGTGTTTTCTCTCATATTACCCCCACCCTCACCCTGATATGAGGGTCAATATATGAGGGTGGAGGTGGGGGAATAATAGAGAAAACATTAATGATGTTTTCACTAATATTACCTGCACCCTCATATGAGGGTTTGGGGTGGGGGTAATATTAGAGAAAACATCATTAATGTTTTCTCTATTATTCCCATTAATATTTTCTCTATTATTCCCCCCACCCCCACGCTCATATATTGACCCTCATATAAGGGTGGCAGTGGGGGTAATATGAGAGAAAAAATCATTAACCCCCCACCCCACCCTCACCCTGATATTACCCCTACAATATGTTTTCTCTACCCCCACTCTCATATGAAGGTCAATATATGAGGGTGGGGGTGATGGGAATAATAGAGAAAAAATTAACAATTTTTTCTCTAATATTATCCCCACCCCCACCCTCATATTACCCCCACAATATGTTTTCTCTAATATTAAGCCTCACCCACACCCTCATATTACCCACACAATATGTTTTATATAATATTACCCCCCACACCCACCCTAATATGAGGGTGGGGTTGGGGGTAATATGAGAGAAAACGTCATTAACCCCCCACCCTCATATTACCACCACAATATGTTTTCTCTACCCCCACCCTCATATGAGGGTCAATATATGAGGGTGGGGTGGGGTGGGGGAGGGGGGAGGAGGGGAATAATAGAGAAAAAATTAATATTTTTTTTCTCTATTATTACCCCCACCTCGACCTTCATATTACCCCCACAATATGTTTTCTATAATATTAACCCTCACCACCACCCTCATATTACCCCCACCCCCACCCTCACCCTCATATATTGACCCTCATATGAGGGTGGGGGTACGGGGTAATATTAGAGAAAACATATTGTGGGGGTAATATGTGGGTGTGGGTTGGGGGTAATAACCCACCCTCATATTACCCCAAAAATATGTTTTCTCTAATATTAACCCCCACCCCCACCCTCATATGAGGGTCAATATATGAGGGTGAGGATGGGGGTGGGGGGAATAATAGAGAAAACATTAATAATGTTTTCTCTAATATTACCCCCACCCTCACCCTCATATGAGGGTGGGGTTAATATTATAGAAAACATCATTACCCCCCACCCCCATCCTCATATACCCTCTCATATGAGGATTGGGGTGGGGGTAATATTAGAGAAAAAATCATTACCCCCCACCCCCACCCTCATATGAGGGTGGGGAGTAATATTAAAGAAAACATATTGTGGGGGTAATATGAGGGTTGGGGTGAGGGTGGGGGGTTACCCACCCTCATTACCCACCACCCCCACCCTCAAGGGGAAATATTATATAAAACATCATTAACCCCCACCCCCATCCTCAAATGAGGGTGGGGTTGGGGGGTAATGATGTTTTCTCTAATATTTCCCCCACCCATACCCTCATATGAGGGTATATAAGAGTGGGGGTGGGGGGTAATATTAGAGAAAAACAATTTTTGGGTTAATATTAGGATGGGGGTGGGGGTAATATGAGAGAAAACATCATTAACCCCCTCGGGCCCACACCCACCCTCATATGAGGGTGGGGGTTAATGTTGTTTTCTTTCATATTAGAGAAAACATTAATAATGTTTTCTCTACTATTACCTCCACCCCCACCTTCATATAAGGGTGGGGGTGAGGGTAGTATTAGAGAAAACATTAATAATATTTTCTCTAATATTACCCCCACCCCCTCCTTCCACACCCTCCTTCATATGAGGGTGTGGGTGGGGGTAGTATTAGAGAAAACATTATTATTGTTTTCTCTATTATTCCCGCCACCCCAACCCTCATATATTGACACTCATATGATGGTGGCCGTGGGGGAATATTAGAGAAAACATTATTAACATTTTCTCTATTATTCCCCCTACCTCCACCTTTTTATGAGTGTCAATATATGAGAGTTGTGGGTAATTCATTATGTTGTCATTGATGTCAAAGAATTGATGTCAAAGAGTTGATGTATTGTCATTGTATTATTGATGTATTGATTGTTGGATCATATGATCATATATGTAATTGGTGTCTGAGGAATAATTTCATGAGGTGTCATAGTGATGTGTTGTCATGGGTTAATGTTCCAGATGGATTGATGTATAGATGGCATGATGTAAAATTTGATCATTGTTGTCTTATCATGGTTGATAGGAAGTACCAAATGGATGAAATCCAAAGTGGTCCCCTTATGGTGAAATCCTTCATGGGAAGATTCTTTGTGAATTCCAAATGGTTAAGTAGTTGAGTCATCCTAGCAGTGTGGTTAGGGAACCCAAGTTTGATTGATGAATAATGCAATGTAGATCAATGAATTTGTTAGTGAGACTATTCTAGATGGATATCGGTGGCCACCCAAGGGTTTCTTATGAGATTTTATTTGATCCAGGTGGATATTGGTGGCCACTCACCTTTTCCAACTGGCTCAAAACAATTTTCTAGCAATTTTGGTAATTTACTATTTTTAGTAGTTTTTAACTTCCCAGGCCATTTTGAGGCCCTAAACGATGTTTTTGGGAAAACGGGGAGAAATATGGAGGTTCCTTCGTTATTTACCCCAAAATGAATCTCCTTGACGATACCTTTCAACTGGTTATCATGCACCTAAAACAGAGATTGTATGAAAAAGTTACGACCCCGAGAAGTTGATGTACTAACTTACCCAAACGGGGCCCACATGACTTTTGGCACTTCATCTCCTAGGGTTAGGTTTTTGGATGTCTAGGGTTTTTGGCATTCTTGTTTATTGTAAAAATGACTTAAGAGCCTCATTGTAACCATCTTCTTGCGAATGAGCGCAACCGTCACATCTCTTCTCAGAGATAAGTCACCACCATTCTAGCAAGTCTTTCACTTTGTATTTTTATAGTCTCTGTACATTTCTTTCATTAATAGAAATCGTGTACTACTATATCTCTATGTTTATGGTTGCATCTATGATACATTTTTGTTATATTATTGGATATCCACGATATCTCTGTGCTTTTCTTTATTATATCTTTGCTCTCATTTCATGCCGAAAATAATCCGGATCAGTCTTTCTTGAGCATATGGAAGATCTATTTTGGTGAAATATTTCTTGCAGCTACTCATGTTCACATCAGAAGTTCCGTAAGTCTGATATTTTCATAGTGAAAGTTTCGGAGGTTCAGACAACCCTAGTTTTCTGAATCTGTACACAGGATGCAGTGAGCCAGGGCACGTACATACTGATCAGAATCTAGACCAGGGGTCTAAAATTTGGTCAATTTTCAAAGTGCTCAGAATGCGACGAAAACAGTGCCATTGCGTCCGTCTCGTTCTCCTGATTCCGGCGGTATATTTACTTTCGCAAACGGAGTCCGTATGGAGAAGTTATCGAGGTCTGTTCGCCGAGCCAAACAGGTAAAAATAATGATGCTGACTGGGCAGGCCGTACTGCCACGTGGCAGGGCCGTACAGTGATGACTTAGGCATCCGTACATGTTGTCGTGGCACTGGCAGGTGATGTGGCAGATTCTTATTTGTTGTTGGTGGCCGAATAGAGTGGCGACACGTGGCATGTTTTTGGGCAATAGGAAGGTGCCACGTGGCCCAATGATGGGTTGCCACGTGGCACCCATTTATTGGTCATTGGTATTGTGTGGTTAATTAAAATTTGAATGGAGGCCGCGGGGTTCGACCCCCGGACCTCCCCACCATACAAACAATTTACAATAATCCGCCAACCACTATGCCACGCGGTGGCTTTTGCAATGGATATGAATTTTAAATTATTTAAGTTTACATTGTGGTATTGGTGGCGGGGGGTCGGGCCAGGGCTTAGCCCCGGCCCGAGGTTCTATCGTTCCACATGTGACCGCTATTCATTGTTTGGCGCGCGCGGAGGGGTGTATGCATATATATTATATGTGTGTTGTAAAACAACGTTTTTATACCATATTAAAAATCGCGCGGAGTTTTGGACTTGACCCCCGGTTCTATTACATTTTCATATAACCATTGGCATACGCGCAGGGTTGTATTTTGTTTTAAAACCCGGTTTATTACATTGTTTAAAACGGGCGCGCATATGGGTTATGAAACGGATAAGCCACGGTTACGTGAGTGTTATATGACCACAGACCCGTTCAAATGGCGCAGGGTTTAAATATTAAAAGCCACGATTCACATGTGACCACGAATCCAACATTCAAATTTAATGCTAAGCATTTGGCGCGTTTTTTGGGGCGGAGTCCGCCTTTTTTGGCATTTGGCTATTTTTAGCGAGGCTAACTCCAGCTATTGCGAATTTAGTGGAGAAAAGGAGGAGGAATCAGTTATTGCCATATCTTGGGCTAGGGAAAACCTTTCTTCACGTTTTTTTGGTCGATTTTGGGGTCTCTTCGACCTTCTGGAGCCAATGGAGCAGGTTTCAGAGCCATCTGAGGTCATTTGCAGGTGATTTTGCTTCAGGGAAGCTTTCAGGGCCACTAGGGCCATTTCAGTGCTTGAGCAGTTTGGAGGCTATGTGCATCCATTTTTGGTGATTCAAAAGCCTAGGTCTGCTATTTTCGACCTTCTGAGTCTGATGGAAGAGGTTTCAGAACCATTGGAGGTCATCTTCACCTTGAAATTCTCCATGCAAGATTAAAGGGCCACCAGGGCCAATTGGGGAAAGTACTGTATAAGGTACAATTTCACTGTTTGGTGTTTGGGAAAGAGCATGTTCAGCAAATTCCTATCTTCTGATTCTGTATTTACAGTCAGATTTTTCTGTCAAGACACTCATATTATTGTATTAGCATTTGTATCATTTTAATACAAGAGGACAAGCCTAGTTTGGGAGGTTTTGTCCAGCAGATGTAGCCTGAAGGGGGTGAACTGCTTTATCATTTTGGTATTGCTGTGATTTGATGTGTTATTACTGCATTTTATATTGCTGTACATTGGTTTATAACACATATTCAAGCATCTAAAAGAACATTTCCTCTCACACAAACATTGACAAGAAGAGGCAAGAAACTTACACATAAACAAGTTGCAGATTTTTAACACATGAAGCAAGTGTATGTCAAAGACTTCTAAGTGTTTACTTATTATTTCTTTAGGCAGAGCCTGTAAAGGGCCAGGTAGCCTCTGGAACTCATCCTCTCTTTAGAGGTGACATGTCCGGTGAATGCCCCTACAGTCTATCTCTGTATAAGAAATAGTAAGTTTTCACATTTTCAGAGGTCACATTGGAGTGTATAACTCACATTTGGAATTATGGAAAATGGATACCTTGCACCCTTAAACAAGTACATTCCATTTTCAGATCACATACGCATGCTGAAGGAGAGAAGGGCACATACAATTGGGAAAGACATGGAATATTTGAATAAGTGTTGGTGCCAAGTTCTTGAAGTATGAAGAAAGTTCTAGATCAACATTCTACAGGTTCATATCTGCTACAGAGGTTCTAGTATGGGTAAATATTGTCTTGATTTTCTCATGGTATGGTGAATGCTTGATGCATTGTTTGTATGGTTATATTGATGTCTGAATATGGTAGCTGATTGGTTGAGTAGTTCATTTATGTTCTGATTGAGAGATATCCATGATCTATGATGGTGTATGGTTGAGGAGAATCCATAGGTTGTTGGATAGTATTGGATACAATTGTGTTTTGGATATGGTACAGATTATGTAGTGACAGGTAGTTTGCAGTAACAGGTCACAAGTGGATGTGACAGAGGAAGAAATAATTTGAAGGGAAAAAGTTGAAAAGTTTCAAAAACCCTAGTTTCTGAAGGTGTACGTAGCTGACAGTGGGTTAGGGAACATACATTGCGTGTTGCAGTATAGGCAAGTCACATACATACATGAGATGTAGTATAAATAGATCATGTACTTATTGACAGATTTGTTTTTGTTCACAAGTTGAGTCTTGTACTTGAGGATTGAATTCCTCTCAGTTGGTGTTGAGTTTTGCAGGCTGAGTCTTGCATTGAGAGTTGGTTCTCTTGTGGATTTGTTGCTCTATTCAGTTGTTGGTAAAAAAACCCCAAGGATTTTAGCCCATAATATAAAAGAAACTTATACATATATATTGTGTTCCTTGTGGTGATGGCTTATTGATGATGTTTGCTACTAATATATGTTTACATACTACTTATTATAAATGAAAGTAATGAATGATGAG
>ML800889.1:0-74798 GCA_009831015.1 Picea engelmannii | reverse complement strand
TTATTTGTAAATTTTAATTAAAATTTCTACTAAAATTAAGGTTTGTTTGTAACTTTAATATATTAATTAAAGTTTATTTGTAAATGAAATAGGCCAAGAGAGAATTATTTGCAAATGAAATCCTTTGCCGCCCAAATTTGAAAGCCCTGACTAAACAAAACCCCACCCACGAACAGTACTGCGCCCAAATTTCAGAACCCACACTAAAAAAACTCAGCCGACCCCAATCGACAACAAGCTGGGACAAAGGAGATCACCCCACAGGAGAAAGAAGGAGCCCGCATCTCTTGACCATCTCGACACTCTGTAAACAGGGCCACTTCAGCGAGGCTTTAGGCGTTCTAGGTATCACAGGTAAACATTTAGACTGCTCTATGTATGTTTGTCTTCTGCATGGATGTATTCAAAGAAATGCCCTACTAGAAGGTAAGGTGATCCATGCCCACATCAAGCAGAGTGGATTTACGGGAGACATTGGGTTTTATGAGGACTATATACGAATGAAACCAATGACTAGAATGGAATTGCCATAGGAAAACACTACTTCATTGTTTGACCAAAATACCCAAATCTTCGAATGGTGCATTCATTGAAGTATGGTTTCACTGAAAATGTAATAGTGTCCTCTATATCAATCTATTTCGGAGCCTGGAAACTGTTTCAGTCTCGGTGACTGGAAGAGGTCGTGCACCACAAATGGCCTCTATAAGACAAGCCTTTAAGACTATATTCTGTATATTTCATAGATTTTTTTTTATCATTTTCTACTCTCTTTACTACAAAGTGGATTAGACCTGAGTTGCACAGTACATGTACACCAATTTGGTACTGGTATGATGGCTTGATGAGCCAATCTTCTTTCCAATTCATGGTCCAATTTGCCTATATAAATATGCATTTATATTTATATGATAAATTCTCTTTTGGGCATAATAGTGTCCTCTGTCTCAATCTGTTCCGGAGCCTGGAAACTGTTTCAGTCTTGGTGACCCGAAGAGGTCGTGCACCACAAATGGCCTTTATAAGATAAGCCTTTAAGAGTGTATTCTATATATTTCATAGATTTGTTTTTAGCATTTTCTACTCTCTTTACTACAAAGTGGATTAGACCTGAGTTGCACAGTACAGGTACACCAATTTGGTACTGGTACGATGGCCTGATGAGCCAATCTTCTTTCCAGTTCACGGTCCAATTTGCCTATATAAATATGCATTTATATTTATATGATAAATTCTCTTCTAGGCACCCTAGAAACTAAAATGGTGAAGTTTTTTCCTCACTTGATAAGGTTATCTTGCATTTCGTCTTTCAATGTTTTTTTCAAGGAAAACCCATAGAGAAACCCCCAGGCACTTCCCTGCATTTTGCAGATGCTAATCAATGTAAACCGTCGGCACCGATTATAATGTCTAACCTGGTAGGGCCATTTGGTGAGGCATGCAACAAAGGCAGCCAACCCGGGGATTAAACCCTGAAACCTCTTACATGAAGCTCAAAGTACTTAAACACTTGAGCTAGCCTGCCAAGCTATTTCATGTTTCAATGTTAGTTGATTATGTTAAATTAGTAGTAACCGCTATTCTCAATGATATCATATTCTCAATAAAATCATGACATGGCAAAATGGTATATCTGGTCACAGGTTTTGTATGTATTATTCATAGTCCATTTTTCCATTTGCAAAATGTTTCTCTGAAATTTTCTGTAATCGATTATACATGAATATTTGTGATTTTTATTTAATCTAGCTAACCCGAAGAATCTGTGAGAAGGATTGTGATTTATTCAGTCTATAAGTTTTATGTATGTCTCAGTTATGCCGGGAGCCTTATGACCTTGGAATTGTGGCAAATTTGGTATGGACATTAAGGATGGAAATGCTATGGAATTAAATTTCCTATTATTAGTTTTCCTACTGTTACTGTATATATTGCCTGGTAAAAATGTGAATTTTGGACCGTTCTAGTACAGATCTGCAGACCAAAAACAATCTTAAATTTATCCATTTGGATTTTTTTTTGATATGCAAAGTCATACCCAAAACGGATCCAGGGAAGATCTGGTACTGGTAGTTTAGTGGGGAGGTTGATCAAATTCCAATGCAACTATGGATGAAACTAACTTCCCAAGCCATTGTTAGAGCATGGTTTCCTAATAAGCATATAGCTATGTTTGAGGCTCGAGCTTTTCCATCTCACAAGCATAATCATTCTAACCAAAGAACATATACATCACCTTTCCTTTTCCTTTTCTATTTTGGGAGTGGTGCATCTGGTTTCCACTTCCAACTTCTTTTGTATGGTCAAAGGTTGAGTTTTCACAACAGTTATGTTACCTTCCACATATCCTATAAACATTCATAAGCAAGCTATATAATCGGGGTTGATGAAACTGTCTTGTGGAGGAAGAAGGTTTGAAGTGGACACCAAGAAGTAGAAATCCCAATAGAGTTTCATACGTTGTTATAATTGTAATGATAATTGGACGTTCCATAGCTTGGGCATACTATTGTTAAATCGATTCCTCTGTTCTTGATTCTACACTTGATAGACTTATTTTATTTTTATGTTATGAATCCTAAGATCATGTCCAGTAGGATGGTCTTCCCTTTACACTGAAGATGGAGATGATTTTTAAAAATTATTCATATATTTTATTTTTAATCAAAAAGAAATAGAATACTAATTTTAAATTTGTCAAGCGCTGACAGACCAAGGTTTCTTGTTGTTGGACCACCTGGGTTGTATCATGAATCTCATGAGAAGGTATCCATATAAGAATTGCACACTCTAAACTTATTGGTATGAAACGAAGGAAATAGAGATGCTTTTCCTTTGAGTCTTAGCTTAGTATATTAGAATTGCATTTATGAATATTTCCATCAAATCTTGGTTGGCATATCTATTATTCTGCCCATTTGATATTATTGATTGCAAGCAAGGCCCGAGTTATCTGGGATGAAAGAAACTTAGAAGAAATAGAGGCCAACAAACTTGTAAGGCAGAAAATCAATGAGCCTAAAACTCCATTCCATCAGCCAAATTACAGCGATGGTAAATGTGCAGGTGTCTTTTTATTTTCATGTATACAAACCTTAAAGATTCAAATAGTTGCTTGTTATTGATTGAAGTGAATATTATTTCTAGGATCTATATCACCATTGTTAGATAGAGAAATGGACCCAGGTGATGTTGCACATGTAGAAGCAATACAATCTGCCTTGAGCCAAGTTGCATCCTCAAGTGGAGAATGGAGAAAACGAAGTAGTGAGTGGACATCATCTGAAGACAAGACAGAGGCAATGGACCAGGATGGAGAAGGTTGGGATCTTTACCCATTTTTGTTTAGCTAATTTTCCATGGAGATGAGCACTTATACTTTGTAAGCATATCCAGTTAATCCATGCAAGATCCGTTGGTACTTCTGTAGAAGTTTTAGTTTTTAACTTAGCACTTTTCAAAATCAGAAAGAAACTCTCCCTGTTGTGTTGGAGAAGTATAATAAAAACATGATGTTGTTACCTTTGTTTGATGCCAAATTCTATTGCACTTATAGAATTCCAGATGAAGTAATAAACATCTACGATGTCCTCCACTTGGTTATTGACTTCATTATGCTTGTAATATTGCCAAGGTCATGCTGATTTTTGAAAAGAGAAACGACACATAGAATTCTTGTGGAACTTTTACACAACACACTTCTCAACATGTATGCCAAGTGCGTCACTATGGTGGATGCTCGCAAAATATTCGACCAAATGCCTAAATGAAATGTGTGCTCGTGGACAATCATGATTGTTGCTTGCACAAGGCATAGACTTCCTGAGGAGGCATTGACACTTTTTAACCGGATGTCAAGAACAAATATCCAACCCAATCACTTCACATTTGTTACTTTTCTCCCAGCATGCGCCAATTCGGCATCATTATGGAAGGGCATGGAGATTCATACGAAAATTATAAGTATGATACATTAGTATGTATCATTTTTTCTTTACATACTAAATCTGGTGGCATTCGAAGCTTCCGCCGCACCTGGTGTGATGGATTTCACACGATATACCGATTTCATGAATGGGATGATCGACACCGAAGAGGATATGAAATTGTTGAGACAAAATGGAATTATTAGCAACCACCTCCAAAGAGACGAAGAGGTTGCGAGCCTCTTGAACAACATGGGTAAGTGCGTTCATCTCACGAAGGTTGAATATATGGACAATGTTATAAAGGATGTAAATAGATATTATAATAGGAAATGGAATGTTGTTGTTTGATGCGCAAAGGGTATTTTGGCCGAGAGGAGAGGATGTAGAAGAAGAAGTTGTCTATGTAGATTGTTGAATGGCCTGCATTGTAACCTTGCAATTGTCAAAAATAAAAATTGAGCAACCATTCAAAGTTGGTTTTTCTGTTTGGGTTTCTAGGCCAATAGACATGGGCCATCCATCCAATTAGCCAAGTGAGATTGATGTCTGTAATTACATAGTTGTTGCAGCTTTCCATCTAAGTTTCTATACTCAATTTTTTGAACGTAGCATATTACTCCTTCCATAGGCTGTTGGACTTTCAGTTAGGGACGTATGCACTCAACATTGGGTATCTTGTTCTCTGACAATGAGTAGATCTCCTCCGGAATTCAAATTGATTCATTCAGTAGTTTGTGGAAGGCTGGAATTACAATATAGAGTGGAGTTCTGTTAAAAATGGTGAAACCACATTGTAGTTACTCCTTCCACAACATTCTGGGTTAAGTTATAGCTTGCAGCCAACACTAATACACTAAGTTAATTGGGAGATAGAAATATTATTGTCCATTGGTGCGTTGGATCCATTGCATGATACACTTGTTAATACTGGGCAATGTGACATGGAAACTGTTTCTTCTCTTCAATTATGAGCTAGATCAATATAATTCATTTGTTGTTGGGGAATTTCTTGTCTTCATTTATGCTGGTGTGATTTAGTATTATGAGACTACTCCTATAATTGTTGGAATTTATTCCAGGAGAATACACACTGATCAATCTCCTTCTTGTTATTCTTGAGTGTTAGATTGACAACAAGTGGCCATGGTATGTTGTCCCCTGTGATGGTGTTGAAGCGGCCCTCTCCTTGTCGAAGAAAAAAAACTGAAGGGGGATGTTCTTATCAATGATATTCTTTGTTGGAGTATTGTGGAATCAAGTGTTGTATAAATCATTTTTGTAGACAGCATTGATACTTAGCTACCATAGTTCAGAGCAAGAGCATATCTAATCTCCCATGCCTTGTTTTCCAGGCAAGAGACCAGTGAAGACAGTTGTGGATAGTATTCTGATTAGTGGGATGATATATATGGTTATGCATTGCTTTGTGTTCCAATGAAGAAACCATAGGGTAAAGCGTTGAGATTGAAAGAGAGAGATCATTGCAATTTTGTTGTCTAATTGCACAAACAATTAACATAGTTGTTTCACTCATTTGATGAGTGAGCATAGAAGTCCTGATGTGTTATTTAAGGTAGAGACTAGGCCAAGTTCATGCAATAAAGATTTGTTCTTATTTGACATCACCTACAGAGGCTGGTTGTAGCCATCAATGCACAGAGAGAGTGCATTGGCATAGTGGAGACTAGCATTGGTCCTGACCTTCCACAACCGAAAATTGATCCTAAGTAGGAGACCAATCTGGAACAAAGGCCTTGGAATCAATTCTGAAGACATGATTCAACATCATACAGAGAACATAGATCAGATTTATTTTTGCAGAGGATATGTGTTTGTGAGGCATGTGGGTTATAAGCCCCACATTTATGGATCATGACCCAAGCAATACAAAGGTGTACAATTCTTCTCCCACCTTATGACATGATTATTTTGTATGTTGTTGAACAATTTCTCTGTTGATGTCCTATACCGAGGACACTCATTCTCTAAAATAATGGTCTTCATGAACTCCATCGTGCAGTCCTGCCCCTCATAAACATATCTGCCAATATGGGTCATTCTGTGTCTGTAAATTGCAATAAAGAAATCAGAGGGTTCATGATCCTAATGATCAGATCTACCCTCTTCCATCAGCCATCATCAAACACTGTATTCTTGACCTTTTTTAAAGCATTTTGATCCTTCTTTCACCAGAAAGACCAAACCTTTGAAATAACCAAGGATCCAACTTTTCAAGAGCAGTCTGGACCTCCCTTAATCTCTTAAGCATGATGAATGAGGAGGAAAACTTAGTATCTACAATCTTCAACAATGATAGATGTATTCTTTATAGATTGTGAGGGCATTGGTACTATTTTGTATAAAATTGAGGATATGTTAAGCATCGTAAATTAACTCTTACATCTATGTAAAATATGAAGCAATAGATCAAGTGTTAAATCCAAAGATTGATCATTGAACAATGGAAAGTGTCTACAATATTTGTGGATATTTATGTTGGTAGCCATGCAAACAACATTCTTTGTGATAATTTTTACACAAGAATAAACACCTACTTCCCTAATGACTTTAATGAACAATTCAGCCATATAATGCACATCCTTGTATTTTGCAAAAGCATCCACTGCTTTCAAGGAGACTGGTCCATTCTGTGATGACACCATGAAATTGATAAGTGGATGGCGTGCTACATCCTTCTATCCATCAACAACAATACTAAGACTTAATGATTTAATAGGTGCCAGGAGTTTCTCCACCTCTTCCTTTGCCTTATCCAACAACGTGTTTCTAATCTTCTTTGAACTAGAGGCACTTACATAATTGGAGCCTGTTCAACTAGAGCTTAGCACATCTGAACAAAGGAGACCATGCAAAATTAAATGAAATGAAGCTGAGATAGAAAAGAATCCAATGGTAATATTAACCTCCTCTCACAGCCCTTGATGAAATATTTGTCCATTGAACCACCTTTAGGAGCTTTCCTTCTTCCTTGTTGGCTGAAATGCCACCCCAGGGTTGTCACCTTCTCCAAGTCAATAGAATTCTCTCTTGTCATATTTTTTGTTGGCTTAGAGACACCACTTCACATGCTCCAATTTATCTGTTCTTGAGGGTAAACAAATGGCCCTTAACGTGGTAGTAGGTGCTCTTGAATTTGTCACAGCAGAATTACATTTCCAAACAACATTTCCTCCCCCGATAAGCTTTGTTGTGGGCTCATGGTTTCTTGTTACATATTTCCACAGCGGGTATTTGTTTTCTTTAGCTTGATTTCTTGCCGTAGTAGGGTTATTTGCAGTGATGGGAGCTCCACTTGTGGTGGACAGAGGAGTAACAGTAACAAACGAACTTGGAGGAGGGGGAGCAACACCAAAACTGACATTTCCCCCTTTCCTTTGACCTTTAACAGCAGGCCTTGATGATTGAGCTATGATTTCTATGATATGAATGTAGAAGAATGTTGTTGTTGGAAAAATGACAAACTTAAGATCCCTTCAAATATCCTAGAATCCCTTCGAATCTTGTTTTCTTCCTTAACCTGCAAATCATTAGTGCAACTTTTTGAAGGTGAGAGTGACAAAATCAAGGAGAAATAGTTTTTCTATAAGATTTGCCCCTCCTGTGGGCTTGCTTTTTGCACCCAACATGTTAGGCACATTGCAACATGCTAGATCAACATGTCCAACACGTGTCAGATGTGCTGACCTAGCATACAACACATGTTAGCATGCCAGATATGTTGACCTACCGTGTGACATGTATCAGTGCCCGACACAGTGACACATGACACATAGGCTTAATCTTGTATGCCATATATCGAAGGTTAGCCGAGTCTTATGGGTTTCATATGCAGCCTTACTTAAGTAAAATAAGAAATAATAGGACAATCCACATACTTAGTTTATCCATGTTTTATAAAATTTAGGTCATCAAAATTATGTTTTATCTCCACTCTATGAAGAAATAATATGGCCATTTTTCATTTGCCAACGAATATAGCCAATATTGAAACTTGAGAATGGTTTTGGCCCTATAGGGGAACACTTTATGCATGGAGAGGGAAAATGTTTCTACTACGTCTTCAGGGGATTAAATTTTGTTTCATGAGTTGAGGGTTAGCCAGGTTACATTCTAGACGATACAAATTTTTCTATCATCAAGAAGAAATGGTTATGGCTCCAGGGACGAACATATCAGGACTCAAGAGCATGGTTCAACTCATTTTGAAAGAGTGCAAAAAGTATAATAAAAAAATATGAAGTTGAATGCTTGAGTACTTCAATCAAAGGAATTATGTTTGTTGAAGGTCTTATGCAGATAATTTATGTCTTCTTGTTTGCTTATGGAAGTTGTGTAATTTTGTCGTAAAAAATATATTATTAGTTGCATGTATGGATTTCCCGGGCTTGCAACTTTGGCATCCTTTTGATATTGATATATCTTTGGTGTTTCTAATGTTTATACGAGGCTTGTGTGAGATTAATATGATGTTTTGGTTTTCTCTATGACATACGTTTCCAATTTGATCATTGAAATGTGGAGCCTTTTTTTTCTTCAGGTTAAGGTTCTGTTAGCGATAATTCTTGTCCCAGGCTCGAGAGCACCCAGGGCTGTTGGTTGCACACAAAATACCCAGGTACAGCAGCGGAAGGACCCAAATTTCCGGTTACGAGTCAAGCGAGCAGGCAAGGTTTCGATGTCCACAGCCGAGACCCATCCGCGGAGTAGATCAATGGTCATCGGGATCTCGGGGTTACTAAGTTACCCGACATATAACACCAAAGAAAGCCCTTATATTTCAAGGTTGAATTTGGGTCGTCCGATCCAGTGACATGGGGCGTAGGATCCAGTCGCATCGGCATTTCAACATTTCGGGAGTTCATGGTGTGAGAGTTTCCTGTTGTTCAATATCGCGAAACCCTGAACTCCGATGGCGCCGAAAGCATGGAAGCTGGGGCCCGCAGCTTCACAAAGAATTTTTAGTCGTCCGTTTAAAGGGGACACCTAGCGACAAGCTAACCCATCTCGGAGTTTCGCCCGTCACGACTCCAAGGTGCAAAAAGCAGCTCCGTTATGTCCCGATGCACAAAATACCGAGAGAGGCCCAAGCCTACAGTGGTGTCGGGCGAGTTCAAGACCGTCAGATCTCAGAGGGGCGTGTGGTGACTGATTGAGCCATCTCGGCATATCACTCATCGCGATTTCAATCAGCAAAGGTTAGCCTTTTCATATTTGCGAACGCCGAAAGCATATGGTCACAGCCCATGGTCACTTCGGGAGAGGAATGAGCTGCATAAAGAAGGCCAAGGCACCGAGTTCAGTTGCAGAGGGAATCATCACGATCTCTAGGCGCCATCGGGCCCGATCTTAATGTTGTTTCTAGTTTTGAAGTAATTGAAGACAAGGGTAGGTGGTTGAAACCTCCTTTCGTGCATTAAATGAGGGGAATGGAGGGTCTGGCGAGCTGCCTACTCGTAGAGGACCTGTGTATCGATTCCCTCAACGAAGCCATGCCGAAGTCCTCGACTCGACAGAGAAGTATACGCACGCTAGCCGAGCACTTCATGGCTCAGCTACCCTCCTTACAGGAGCCATGCGTAGTTAAGGTGGCATTTAAAGAAAGATATCAGTACAAGTTTGACTGAAGGGACATCAAGCCTTGAGTGACTGGGCACACCTCTATGAGGTGAATTTTCCTAAGTATATAGACTCAATTTTTATTTTTTTGAAAGGATCGATGGTTGAGCAGAGCTCCTGGTTGTAAAGCTTTAATGAAGCACTGATACTCTGGTTATGTATAGAATTTTGAGACTTCTTGCCTTATGAATGCCAGTTTCTTTTACATCTTTTTTATACTGTGTTAGAACAGCTCGAAATTGGAGGGTCCAGTCGAGTTGTAGCTGTTATAGGATGATGTTGGATAGGAGGATCCAGTCAAGTCCCCTTTTTAGTTTCTTGAGACCCTGAACCAAGAGGATCTTGCATTCAGAGTCTTTCTTCTACAAACTGCTGAAAGCCCGTCGCCCAAAGCTATTTGTTCACCTTTCTTACTAAGTCTTCCACCTGCTCATCTTTTAATCAACCCACTGGCTGAAGTTAGATCAAGACCTCCTTTGTTCCATACATGCTAGGCCCAGTCCCTGAGTTAGAGTGACATCTCCTCGAGCCTTTATCTCCATTTGATCATCCCTTTATAAACTATCGTGACACAAAATTGATGGGTGTCGGGCTCTGCTCCTGCAAGAAATCCAGGAGTGACTTCTGACGCTAACATTTCTGGCGCCGTTACCGGGGACGAAGTTGAAAATTTTCCTCGGTTTTGAACGACAATGATCAACTGATTCTGAAGGTGCATCAGAGATCAGGATTATCAATATTGCTACTGTGCACCTGGTGACTCCACCATGACGACTCCACTGGGGAGAACCTTCTCTATTAATTGTGGCTTTCAGAGGTAGACACATGCGGTCTCATCCACAACTACCTCTAGCTACACCTGAAACTAATCCAGAAGTGGTTCTCAGGAAAGGAAAGGCCTCTGAAGAAGAAGCTTCCATTGTCGAACCAGGTAATCCACCATATCCTTCTGTAAGAACTCCTTTTTCTCCTCTTCAGTTTCTTAATAGACCTCTTTCAGAGGTTTCCCGTTTCCTGAATTTTGGGAGTGTTCCTGCTGAGTTTTCCCCTCCTGGTCTGGGATTGGAGGGAGAATTCCTTGTCACTCCCCTCTCCTCTGAAGCTGGACCTTGGCATAGACCTAGGACTACAGAATATTTCCCCACTCATGTACAAAGAAAAACACCTGTTGACTTGAGCTTGTTAGCTCTCTCCTTAAATACTCTCTTATTTCCCACTCCACTTCGAGACTCATTCCCAGTAGCCCCTTCACGAACTCCTTCCTCTCCAAGCTCTCCTCCACCTTATATTCCTATGGCTGGTGCTAATCCCCCTCTGAATAGGATGGACACCATAGTTGCTGCCAGATATGCTCCCTTAATCCTACCCCATCCTATGAATCCTCTCCCTACTGGAGACTACTTGAAGTATATGCCCAAGTTCACTGGGGAAGGAGTCATAACTGCCGAAGAGCACCTGGCTGCTTTCTGCAGTTATGCAGATAACCTCAACATTGAGAGTGAAGATGTCTGGATGAGAATATTTGTCCAGAGCCTGAATGGCGAGGTGAGGAAATGGTTTAGAGGATTGGCTCCAGGATCTATTGCTGGGATTGAAGCCCTGGATAATGCTTTCCTGAGGCAATGGGGTGATAGGAAATATTTCATGTATTACATGACAGAGTTCGGGTCTCTGAAGAAAATGGAAGGAGATTCTGTCTTCGACTTCTCCAAAAGATTCAATAAGATGTATAACAAGATCCCCACCAAAATAAAGCCTTCAGAAGCCTTGGCCAAGATTTCTTATGCTAGTGCGTTTGACCCTGATTTATGTCTGTTACTGAGAGAAAGAATAGCCACCTCCTTAGCTCAAATGCAAGATGCGGCCATAGAAGTGGAATCCAATGTATTAGCAGCTGATAGACTGAGGAACAAGGCCGACGCAGATAGAAGAAAGGGAAGATCTGAAGCCTCAACTTCTGGCCCATCGGTGCCTCACCCGCAAGTGGACGAACTGACCAGGATGGTGAAGTCTCTGTCTGCAGAGATGGAGAGAATGAAAGTGGAAGGGAGGAAAGCATACAAGGGCCCTTAGAACGTCGAAAACAAAGGAGGTTTCAGGAAGCCAAACAATTTTACTCCCCCAACTATGCAGAGAGAAAGGGGAAGAGACAGAGAAGACCAGAAAATTCAGGCCCCTTTTCAAAACAATTTCGTGACCGAGGAAGAACAAGAAGGAGCAGAGGAAATTGATCCTGAAATCCATTACTTCAGAGATACGCCACCTTTTCCTCATCTCACTCAATCAGCATACGAGGAGTCTCTCACAGATAGTCAGCTAAATGAATTAAGCAAGGGAGAAAAGGCTAGCGGCGGGTGAGGCAGGTATAACCTGAGGTTTGACAAAAAGACAGTAGCACCTGATGTTCCTGAGCAGTCCACTACAGCAAAGAAACCTGCTAATGAAGTAGCAGACAGTCACAGAGGTAAGAAGGCTCAACCCCTCTCTCCCATTGCCCACAATCATGTTCCTGAAATTAGATAAATCCCAAAGCTTACATCATATTTTAATTTCAAACATGAGATTCAAAAGATCAGAATCCATGTGCCCCTCACTGAGCTAATAAAACATGAAGAATTCAAAAAACGCTTCTCTGAGCTTTTACGGTCTGAAGCCTCATGCCTTCCCACAGACTCCATAAACCTCCAAGATGAAAAGCCAACAGTTGTCCTGGGTCCCATGGTAGAAGATAGAGATGATTCATCCCCTCCCTTCTACACATCCCTGAACATACATGATAAAGTGTTTCACAATTGCTTGATGGATTCAGGGGATTCTCACAACCTCATGCCCAAAACTGTCATGGAAGAATTAGGGCTAGAAGTCACCCGAGCCTATCATGACCTCTATTCCTTCGACTCCAGGAGAGTTCAGTGTCTTGGAGTTACTAAAGACCTGGTCGTGACCTTGTTTCAGATGCCCATGAAAAGTGTGGTCATGGATATTGTAGTGGTCGATGGCCCCCCCAAGTTTGGTATGTTGTTATCAAGATCTTGGATTAAAAGACTAGGGGGAACCTTGCAGATGGAACTTACATATGCTACTATCCCAGTGTTTGGAGGAGAGCATAGAAGACTATACAGGGAAGCCCAACTGGCCTATATAATCAGTGATGAAGCCAACCCTACCAATCATCCTATATTTTCCTTGGACACTAATTTAGGCTCCAGTTTACAACAACTCACTCATGCCCCCGAGCCTCCTCTCAAACTCATAAAGAAGCCTACCGTTTTCCATGAATTTCCTCCCTCCACTACCCCAATCTGGAAAATGTTTTTCGATGGAGCCTGTTCCCAAGAAGGCACTGGAGCTGGGGTGGTTTTTGTGTCACCTTCTCAGGAGACCATATCCCTATCATATAAGCTGGAATTCAAAACCACTAACAATGTAGCAGAGTATGAAGCTCTTATCCTAGGATTAAGAGTCGCAAGGGAAATGGGAATTCAAGAGGTAGCAGTGTTCGTAGATGCCGAATTGGTAGTCCAACAGGTTAGAACCGCTTATCAGGCCAAGCATCCTCGACTCAGGAATTACAGAAATGAGGTATGGGACCTAATTGATAGTTTCTTCTTAGCGTTTAACATTTATTTCATCCCAAGAGAAGAGAACACAGTGGCAGATTCCTTGGCTACATCAGCAAGCATTTTCAAGGTACCCTTGCCGCCCAAACTGAGGTATGATGTAGAAGTAAAATGCAGGCCCTCCATACCTGACAACGTCAAGCATTGGAAGGTGTTTGAGGATGATCTCGAGATCAAAAAATTCTTGGAGACTATTGGATAATTTTTAGAAATGCATATCGACCAAGATTCCACCTCTGAGGAAGGGTTTGATGGGGGTGAGTTGCTGGGTAAAATAGAAAAGCATGACATTATTGAGTTACCTAGCAATCACATTCTGGGGGGACTGGTCCTATTAGAGAGATTGTTCGATGGGAACGACGTGGTAGTAAAGGGTAGAGTTTCAGGTGATGATGCTGACACGGCTGAATGCAACATTGGCACACCAGAGGAGCCTAAGTTTGTCAAGCTGTCAAGGAGTTTGACCAAGGAACAGAGGGCCGAATATACTGAGTTGCTGAGAGAGTTTGTTGATGTGTTTGCATGGACCTACAAAGACCTCAAGACATATGACACATCAGTCATTGAACACAAGATCCCACTGAAGGAGGAGGCTAAGCCATTCAAGCAGAAGCTGAGACCGATAAATCCCATGTTGCTACCTGTCATGGAGAAAGAAGTGAAGAAGTTGCTAGATGCCCAAATCATTGTCCCCTTGAGATATTCCGATTGGGTGGCCAATTTAGTCCCGGTAAGGAAGAAAAGTGGGGAAATCAGACTCTGTGTTGATTTCAGGAACCTGAACAGGAGCTCAAGGAAAGACAATTATCCCCTGCCCAACATGGAGCACGTATTGCAGAAGGTCACTGGTGCATCTAGAATATCCATGATTGATGGCTTCTCTGGTTACAATTAGATATCAGTCATGCCCGAGGACAGGGGAAAAACGACCTTCACCACTCCTTGGGGCACATTCATGTATGCCAAAATGCCTTTCGGACTGATGAATGTAGGAGCAAAATTTCAGTGAGCCATGGACATAGCCTTCATCGGGGAGAAGGACCAGTTCATGGTAATCTATCTATATGACATCACGGTTTTCTCCAGGACTGACAAGGAGCACTGCTTCCATTTGAAGGGGGTTTTCCTGAAGTGTCGAAGGTTTGGCCTATCTTTAAACCCCAAGAAATCTGTGTTCGCTATGAAGGAAGGGAAGCTATTAGGCCATATAGTTTCAGTAGAGGGAGTAAGGATTGACCCTAGTAGGGTAGAATCACTTCAGACCATGTCACTTCCTAGATCTAAGAAGGAAGTTCAGGCCTTTTTGGGGAAGATAAATTTCCTGAGGAGATTTGTCTCAAATTTTGTTGAGTTGGTGAAGCACATCACAACCATGCTCAGGAAGGGAAATGAAGTGAAATGGACTACTGAACCCAGGGAATCTTTTGTCCAAATAAAGAGGGCGTTGAATGAGGCACCTGTGCTAATCAGTCCTGATTATTCTAAATATTTCCTGATTTTTTCTTTTGCTTCCTGTGATACAGTAGCAACAGTCTTGTTGCAGAAAAATGAGCTAGGACGAGAAAAACCTATTGCCTTCTACAGCAAGGCATTGAGAGATGCATAACTCCGGTACGAGGCCATGGAAAAGCAATCCTATGCCCTGGTGAAAGCTCTCAAATATTTCAGAGTCTATGTCTTGCACTCAAAAATCACTGCATATGTTCCTTCGGCCTCTGTGAAGGACATTCTTATACATCCCGACATAGATGGAAGAAGAGGTAAGTGGATTGCCAAGATCCTAGAGTTTGACCTGGAAATCAAGCCCACCAAGTTGATAAAGGGGCAGGGTTTGGCCAAGTTGTTGGTTGAATCCAATTGCAAATCTTTAGGAATTAACTTCACCAATGAGCAAGCTAAGTCATCCAACAAGAGTTTCCAGGGTGCCTTATCACTGGTAGCATGCACCTGGTACAAGGACATCTTGTATTTTCTGCAAGAATTAAGGCCTCTTGATGGAATGGAAAAGAGCAAGGCGAGAGCTTTAAAGATCAAGGCGGTAAGATATTGCCTCATCGACCAAACCTTGTACTGGAAAGACCCTTTAGGGGTATTCTTAAGGTGCCTGGACCCACAAGAAGCTCAACAGGTTACATTTGATTTCCACAGTGGCCTTTGTGGGGGGCATCATTTCTGGAAGACAACAACCCATAAGATCCTCCGAGCTGGGTATTACTGGCCCACTTTATTCCCTGATGTCTGCAGAGAAATCAGGGCTTGCATCAAATGCCAGAAGTTCTCAGGTAAGCAGCAGCTCAAACCTTTGCCATTAAAGCCTGTAGTGGTTTCAGCACCCTTTCAGCAATGGGGATTGGACTTCATTGGGGAGATTCATCCTCCCTCAAGTGGCCAGCACAAATGGATCCTCACTGCGACAGATTACTTCACCAAATGGATAGAGGTTGTTCCCACCAGAAGCACTTCCCACAAAGTAATTATCAGCCTCCTGGAGGATATCATAGCTAGATTTGGCTGCCCTAGCAGAATTGTCACTAATAATGCCACCCCCTTCAGGTTTGAGCCTCTGGTCAAGTTCTGTGAACAGTTTGAGATTTCACTAATTCACTCCACTCCCTATTATCCTCAGGGAAATGGATTGGCAGAGTCCTCCAATAAAAGTCTGATCAAGCTCATTAAGAAATTACTGGAAGACAATAAAAGGGCCTGGGATTCGAAGCTCAAATTTGCTCTATGGACTGATCAGGTGACAACCAAGAAGTCCCTGGGCATATCACCTTTCCAACTTGTCTACGGAACATAGGTCATTTTCCCTACTCAACTCGCCTTATCTGTGGAAAAATTCCTCCATGACCTAGAAGGAGAGCCTAACAATATGGTCAGAAGGATTCATCAGATGGTGGAATTGAAACAGATTAGAGAGAAGGTCATGAACAGGGCCTATGATCATCAGTAGAAGATCAAGCAGGCTTTTGACAGGAAGGGCAGAAAGAAAGAATTCAATCAGGTTGATCTGGTGCTCAAATGGGATGCACCTAGGCAGGATAGGTGCAAGCACAGTAAGTTTGATGCCCTCTGGTTTGGGCCTTTCAAGATCCTTGAAGTATTTTTGAACAACACTTACAGGTTACAGGATCTGGAAGGCGAAGAATTTTTTAGTGGCCCAGTGAATGTGCATTTCTTGAAAAAATGTTTTCTGTGAGCCGCAATCAGCTCTTTTGTTTTTGTAAATATTGTTTTTGTTTTCATCTTAAGAAGCGACTCCATAGCCCAACAGCAAGGCACTGAATCTGCAAAATTGTTCTTAGAGCATCACAGGGATGACTCTATCCCCCATGGAGCCTAATGTTAGCGATAATTCTTGTCCCGGGCTCGAGAGCACCCAGGGCTGTTGGTTGCACACAAAATACCCAGGTACAGCAGCGGAAAGACCCAACTTTCCAGTCACGAGTCAAGCGAGTGGGAAAGGTTTCGATGTCCATAGCCGAGACCCATCCGCGGAGTAGATCAACGGTCATCAGGATCTCAGGGTTACTAAGTTACCCGACATATAACACCAAAGAAAGCCCTTATATTTCAAGGTTGAATTTGGGTCGTCCGATCCAGTGACACGACGCGTAGGATCCAGTCGCATCGGCGTTTCGGCGTTTCGAGAGTTCATGGTGTGAGAGTTTCGTATTGTTCAATATCACAAAACCCCAAACCCCGATGGCGCCAAAAGCATCGAAGCTGGGGCCCGCAGCTTCACGAAGCATTTTCAGTCGTCCGTTTAAAGGGGACACCTGGCGACAAGCTGACCCATCTCGGCGTTTCGCCCATCGCGACTCCAAGGTGCAAAAAGCATCTCCGTAATGTCCCGATGCACGAAATACCGGGAGAGGCCCAGGCCCGCAGCAGTGTCGAGCGAGTTCAAGACCGTCAGATCTCAGAGGGGCACGTGGTGACTGATTGAGCCATCTCGGCATATCGCTCATCGCGATTTCAATCAGCAAAGGTTAGCCTTTTCATATTCGTGAACGTTGAAAGCATATGGTCACAGCCCATGGTCACTTGGGGAGAGGAATGAGCTGCATAAATAAGGCCAAGGCACCGAGTTCAGTTGCAGAGGGAATCATCACGATCTCTAGGCACCATCGGGCCCGATCTTAATGTTGTTCCTAGTTTTGAAGTAATTGAAGACAAGGGCAGGTGGTTGAAACCTCCTTTCGTGCATTAAATGAGGGGAATGGAGGGTCTAGCAAGATGCCTGCTCACAGAGGACCTATGTATCGATTCCCTCAATGAAGCCGTGCTGAAGTACTCGACTTGATAGTGAATTCTGTGCATGCTAGCCGAGCACTTCATGGCTCAGCTACCCTCCTTACAGGAGCCATGCGTAGTTAAGGTGGCATTTAAAGAAAGATATCAGTACGAGTTTGACTGAAGGGACACCAAGCCTTGAGTGACTGGGCAGGCCTCTGTGAGGTGAATTTTCTTGAGTATATAGACTCAGTTTTTATTTTTTTGAAAGGATCGATGGTTGAGCAGAGCTCCCGGTTGTAAAGCTTTAATGAAGCATTGATACTCTGGTTATGTATAGAATTTTGAGACTTATTGCCTTATGAATGCCAGTTTCTTTTACATCTTTGTTATATTGTGTTAGAACAGCTCGGAATTGGAGGGTCCAGTCAAGTTGTAGTTGTTATAGGATGATGTTGGATAGGATCACTGTAGCAATTATATTGTTCTAATCAGTTCTTTTGTTTTTCTCAGCACTGAGTGACTTGGAATTGGAGGATCCAGTCAAGTCCCCTTTTCAGTTTCTTGAGACCCTGAACCAATAGGATCTTGCATTCAGAGTCTTTCTTCTGCAAACCGCTGAAAGCCCGTTGCCCAAAGTTGTTTGTTCACCTTTCTTACTAAGTCTTCCACCTGCTCATATTTTAATCAACCCACTGGCTGAAGTTATATCAAGACCTCCTTTGTTCCATACATGCTAGGCCCAGTCCCTGAGTTAGAGTGACATCTCCTCGAGCCTTTATCTCCATTTGATCATCCCTTTATAAACTATTGTGACAAAAAACTGATGGGTGTCGGGCTCTGCTCCTACAAGCAATCTAGGAGTGACTTCCAATCCACTAGGTTCATAACTTCTTGGAAAAGACAAAGAAAAAACCCCAAAGGACTAAGAACAAAGTAGAGGAAGCACAAACACTAACTAAGGAACAATAATTTATTCATAATCATTTAAAAGATTTGATGAAAATGCAGAAAGGACGAATAGTGAGGAAGATTGTTAAAGAAAGGGATGATTCAAAACCTTGGGGTAATGCTCTGCAGGTGAGGATTTCAATTGCAATATATGATGGCATGTGATTTATGTCTTTCTTTTTTATTTCAATATCTGTGATGTTTACTGTTGTGTATCTTAGGTGGGAAGTTGTTTGATAGAGCTCCTATTACAAGCAACCTTCATACAACCTCCTGTTGATCAGTCCACAGAAGAACCTCCAGAAATTAGACCTACATTTAAGCACACATTGAGGACATTAATGATTGGCATGTAAGAAATCTTTCCTATATGAATTTTGAGTTTATTACTCTGTAATTTACTTGCACCATTATTTATTATTATTTCTTTTTGTAAAGTCTAGTTGAGGAAGTTATTTAATCTTGAATAACAATCCCTATTCATAAATATTTTGTTGTTTTTATTATAATCAGGAAGGTTTTGAAGAGATTTGGTGTTATAGAATGTGATCCGTTGGTGAAGAGGGGACTTGAAAGAACAATATGCTGAAAATCTAACCATATTATTGAGGGATTATTTAAATCATCTAAGATTAATTTTTGATGTGGTCATTAAGTAGTAATAGATTTTTGGAAAACGTTTCTCAAGATATCAAACTTTATTTTTCTATAGATGGTTGCCTACAGAACTGAGGGGTTTGAGAAAGTGTGAGCTCTTGAGATGTCCGTTTTATATCTTTTGACAGGACTTTGAGAAGAAAGAAAGAAAGCTTTAAAAATGCATTATTCTTTTACTGTTCCTTACAATGAATGTTTATTTGCCTTTACAGGCAAGGCACATCGTGATCCCTTACATGCCAATGTTGGTCAAACCTATTCTTTGGACAGGGTACAAGTTTGTTCTGCAAGAGGTTTGGCATAATAAAATTCCTATTGTTTTCATCAAGTATTGAAAGGAAATTTGCAGTTATACGAAAAACCAGTGATGTTTGAGTTTGTTGGAGGGTTGTGCAGGCAGATGCCTTACTCTTAACAAAGTGCATGAGAAAATCATATTGTAATTCGGAAAAATATTGGCTATTTTATGAATTTTTGTATTGCAAAGATTATCAAAGGAATAAAATAGAAAATATTTTGTATGAAAATAAAAATTGCCATCTGTTTCCAATGGGGCAGCAAACAAAAAATGCTACAGAGGCCTCTCAAAAGTTTCATCTCACTTTACAAGCATTCATCCTGCTAATAAAACTTGTAGCCAATGAAAAACATGTGCAGTTTATAATTGTATGTCTTGATTGTATTTTCTTTAATATTGTCCTTGTTGTTTCAATATAGGATTGGTGTTTCTAATTTGAATTTGTTCCATTCAGTTTGTTGGTAATCAATACTATATAGCACTTGCTTTAGTATGCTGATTGTTTTGAAAAGGAGCATGGTATTAAAAAAAACTACTCTAATTCATTCTAGGTATGATAAGGGAGGTTATTTAATCTTTCCTTCTTATGTAATGCACATACATGGGGCAAATCAACAACGACAAGCAACGAAGAGAGTTTAAAGGAACCAGATACAGAGAGTATATCAGGTATGGATTTAGTGTGCTATTGTTGCATATCTCAATTCTTATAGGCATAGCTTGAATGCAAGGTGGAGCGTGGTTGGCCCACTAGTTTGTAGAGGCACTTTAATGTGTGTTAGATGTTCATTTCCCTTTTGGATTTAATTTGTACCTGTTTCAAACAACATACTAAATCCTGATTGGCTAAGGTTTCTATCACCTTATTGAGCTCAACTTTTTGTTGTTCTCTTTTTGATGTATATCAAGTGATTCTGATTTGACTACATATTTAAGAGTTTTTATTTTTCCCTTTGCAGGCATTGGATACATTTGGCTCAACAAAATGGAGAACTAATAAAAGAATTATCGATGTTGTAGATAGGCTTTGGGCAGGAGGAGGTCGCCTTGTAGACTTGATTGATCAGGAGGATGTAAGTTGATATTCTTTTTTCAATATTTGTCGTGATTTTAAATGGATTGTGATGTTCTGTATAATATAGTATCAATGATTTTACATAATTGAGACAAAAGTGTAGAAAATGTAGAGATTTGTACTGTTTGTGCATCATCAAGCATGGTTTGTTGATGAAGTGAAAATGGCTTGGCAGGTGCCCATTCCTAAGAAACCAGATACATAAGATGAAACAGAGATTAAACATTGGAAATGGTGTTTAAAGAAGGCAAAGGAGACAAATAGTGAGAGGCACTCTCAGCGTTGTGAAATTAAAACTTACTGTAAGATACTCCACATTACTCTTACATATAGCTTACTAGATTTCTACATAAATTCTTTGATACTAGTTTGTGATTTCAAGTTATTGTTCTTTGCCTGGATTAGGTTGCAAGGAAAATGAAGGAAGAAGAATGATTTTACTATCCACATAACTTGGATTTTCAAGGGTGTGCTTACCCAATGCATCCGTATTTAAATCATCTAGGTTCAGACGTGTGTCGAGGACTTCTAGAATTTGTTGAGGGTCGACCATTAGGAAAGACGGGGATTTATTGGCTTAAGATATATATGGCCAACTTATATGGTGGTGGTGTAGACAAATATTATTTTGAGGGTCGACTAACATTTGTTATCGAAAAATGATATGAAAATGACTGATTTTCAGTCACTTAATATATCTACTACACGGATTAACTGTGTATATGATAGTTAACATTGGTTGTTATTTGAAACTAGATGGATTAACTATGTATATAACAGTAACATTGGTTGTTATTTGAAACTAAACTTGGAATATATATGTGTTGTATATCTGTAGGCCAAATCTGCTATAGTTGTCGAAGTATTTAAATTTGTCTTTTTTCACCCCTTGTTCTGACCGAGTATTGGGATATTGAATTTTACATGGTTTGGCATTTTCAAATGTCTTGACATGAGAGATTATGAGCTTTATATCTGGAGTCCAAATCTGTTATGGTTGTTTTGAATTGCTACAATTTGCATTCTATGAATTTTCTCTTCTTCTCAATGTATATATACAAAACACTTGCATGCTACGTGTGAATTTGTTGTGCTAGCCAAAGGATACAAAGAAATACCTGCAATGACTTCAAGTTGTATTATTGATGATATAATTGTCTACTGAATGTCAAACAAATTGTCAGAGGTTTCAGTGAAGGCTCTAGAATTTTTGTTTCTCAGCTATCTCATTGGTATATAGGAGCTTGTATTGGATGGCACTTGTTTCGACATACCCAAGAAAGTACAATATTATTTTGATCCTATCTAAAAACAGGGACTTACTCTCTAGTATATTTTTGCAGTCTTATTACGTATGATTGCACTTGAGCTTTTGGACTTTAGCTCAACAATTGCGAGTTCATGTGATAACACACCCGAGACATAACCTAGTGATCCTAAACCTCATTAGACAAGACCCCCTTTACCATTGGAAGTTAGTCCTCCGCCTCAACCAACCTTGCCTAAGATCGATGATATAGATTTAAATATTGATATGTCTAGTATCTTAGCAAAGGTTAATGTACCTATCCCTCTCAGTATTAATATTGTATTTTTTTTTTAAATACCTACAACACAGTCGCTATTGCGACATCTTGGAGTGTCGCTCCCATAGAAACCACGTCGGAGATGATACCTCTTAACGTCGCTCTTGCCACGTTCTAGACGTCTCTCTTGCCACGTTCTAGACGTCTCTCTTGCCACCTTCAAGACGTTGGTATTGCCACGTTCAAGACGTCTCTCTTGCCACGTTCTAGATGTCTCTCTTGCCACATTCAAGACGTCTCTTTTGCCACGTTCCAGTCGTCTCTCTTTCCACGCTCAAGATGTCTCTCTTGCCACATTGTAGACATCTCTCTTTCCACGTTCCAGACATCTCTCTTGCCACGTTCAAGACATCCCTCTTGCCACGTTCAAAACGTCGGTCTTGCCACCTCCAAGACGTTGCAATAACAATGAAATCTGTGTCGTCGGAAAAGAGACATCAAGTGAAACGACTTTTGAGTGGGTCCATTTTTTGTCGTTCTCCTGACAATATAAAGTGGCAATTACGTCGAACACGTCGTCAGAATTTGACCCAAATGTACTAGTGGAAGTTTCCCAACGATTCCACTAACTATAGCCCGTCACCCAATCAACTAACCATCCTTTTGTCATATAAAATGAGGTGTTGGGGTCTCATTCCTAAGCCAAGCATAAGAACAGTGAAACTCTACCCATTTCACTTTCCCCCCTTGCCCCAAGAATTTGTAGCCACATTGTGATTTTTGAGCCATAATTCCCTATTCTTGCCTTTTCCCTCCATTGCAATCCTAATCCATTCCCTAGAGAGAGATGAAGAGGAGAAAGATAAGTGGAATCAGTTGGAGCTTGGTGAAGAGGAGCCCAAACCAGGTTCAAGGAGTAGTCGTCGATCTCATTGTAAGTAACTTTGTGAGATTAATAAAAAGGAATACTTTTTTTGTCCCGAATATGATGAGTTCAATCTTTATGTTTGATTTATATTTGATTATGACATCTAACCCGCTAATTCATATATAATATGCATGTTCGTAGTTCTTTGTTTTTTTTTTTATGAATGCAGGTCGGCCTTGGGAGGAAACTTGTAGTTGAGGAGTAATCGAATGCAAAAGGATTGACACCAGACACGGAGTTTAAGGTAGAGTTACCAGATCTTTTTACCTTGTGTTTTATGCATGAATGTGGGGTGTATTTGGGGTAGTTGTTAAAAATTAGGAGACTCTAGATGGTTAGCTATACCTACATGTTGAACCCTAGTGTAGTCCATAGGGGGGTTTTCCCGCTATAGCAGAATTGGCGACCATACCAGGGAAAACTCTAGGGTTTTAAGAAATATTTTTGGGTGTTTTAATTGGTTTGATTACCTTTTTGAGTTTTCTGTAATTTGTTGAGTCTTTAAGGGATTCTGGTTTTCCATACCAGTACTCCCTTCCCTATCAGTTTACCTGTTAGTTTTCTTTTTTTGAGAAGTTGAAGAGGTGTACACAGCCTGCAGTGGGTCTACATGTGTACATACGTGCCCTGCTTGAGTACAACCCGCGTACATACACAGGCAGCTTAAGTGTCTGTAGCGTGCCTGCGTCAAGAAATTCTTTCTATAAGGAGAGACAATCAACCTCTTCCCTGATTGAAGTCATACTTCTCAAGGGTTTCTTGATCTAGTACTGGTCTCTATTGTTACAGTCTTTAGCTTGGGTTTGACGTCAGTTTTCTTATCTTTTTAAAGATTTCTTGTGTTTCCTAGCTTTTTTAACTTATTTTTAGCTTGAAATTTTAAGAAAAACAAGTTGCATTTTAAATCGTGTATTCATCAGTTTCTCTTAGAATCTTTTTTTATTTCTGCTTTGAATGGAAGAAAATATAAAAAAAAACTCAGCTTGTTAGGTCTCTTTCTTTCTTTGCATTTGCTTTGCATTGTTATTTGAAAAAGAAAAACAAATTAGCATAGTGTTGTGTTTTCTTCTCATCTTAAAATCATTTCAAAAGAAAAATAAAAATGATAATCCTTCTTTGCTACTGTTCTTATAAATTTCTTTTTTTGCAAGTCTTAATAACATTAGTTGCACTACCGTCCCCTTTTGAGTAAATTAAGCCTTAAAAAGAACGCTAAAATTAAAATTTACTAGAATTTATGTTTGTAGGGTCAATCAACTACTTTAGGCTAGAGCCTTGATTTAGGTTAGAGAGGAAACTCTTCAAGGCTTAAAAAGAAAACATTGGAGTTAGTGCTAGGGAGTGTCAAAAGTCCAGTAAATGTGAAATTTATCTAGGACGCCCCTCTAACACAGGGGCTAGACATGCGGTCGTGTGCGTGTTATAGCAAGATTTGCCTCACCATTGCAATCTTGCACATAGGGCCTTTTTCCATTCCCCTATGCAGACTTATCATCCCTTTTTGATGATTCCAGAGACAAAAATAAATATTTTTCCACATATATGCGCCCTATCTACTATACAACATGCGTATATGCAGGTTGCTCCACTACAACCTGCATACATCAGGATTTGTGCCAGAAAATAGAAAATGAAGTTGGGTTTCCATGTCACGACAGGAGATCTATGATCCTTGGCCTTCCATATACTGGAAACGTTCTGAATCAGCCCTTCAGTTGCATTTTGAAGGCTATAAAAGCACAATTCCAAGCTATGGAAAAGAGGAGAAAGCATTCAACTTTAAGAACAAAGTTAGTCTGGAGAAATTACTTCATATTGAGTCTGCATCCCTTTGTTCCTCAAGTCTGAACACAGTGTTCAACCCCCAATCTCTTCCCTTTTTGTTGAGAGAACCTCATTGTCTCCCTTCTATGAGCTTGCCTTTGGTGGAGGATTGAAGTGGTGGAGGCCCAGTTGGAAGGAACTTGGTTTCTTGGTTTCGAACCATGACAACATAGAAGTATGTAATGTTATCACTACTGTTGATCATTTATTAATAGAAATACTCCTTTCTCGTCCAATTGGTATCGTGTAAATATATGATTATTATCCAAGGGCATGTTTGTTATGTTTATTAATGGATTATGCTATCTAATGTGCTAACCCCTTTATATTATCACTATATACTTTATCCGCTTGTTTGTTGAGAACTCGTTGCATGTATAAAGCTTTGGGTCAAAGTGCTCAACGGTGGAACATCATCAAACGTTGGATCAAGGTAGGCCTCTTTCTTATCTTGCACATTAGTTTATATAGCATATGTTGGAATTGAGTTGATTTATGTAGTCATACCTGTCTGTTGTGGTTTACCCTGGCCATAGAGAGATTTTTCCTCGTAACAGAATTGGCAACTCCACGGGGGAGAGATATTCTTTCTAAGGGTTGACATAATTTTTCTCCTTGCATTGCTCTTTTTCCTTTTTGTTTCTTGTCGTATCACTGCTTGACAAATTATGTTCACTCTGGGTCTAAGTTTTCAGCCTTTTTCCCTTACTTGGCCTTGTTTTAAAGCCTGTACACGCCTTTTGTCTTGACAGTCGCGTTCACATGTGTGATGTCTCATTGCAAGTTGTGTATATACACATTGTTTCCCTAAACAATCGCTTACACCTTATTTCCTTGCTTGTTTGCTTGGTTTGGTGATTGTTGGGTGGGTTTTTATAGTTGTTGAGCCTTCTTAGGTATTTGTAGTGCCTGTTAAGCTTCTATGGGATGACAAGAAACCTTTTTGGAGTTGAACTTTTAGGCAGAGTATTTCTCTTTGTTTTTCATTATTGATTTGTCCTTGAGCTCTGGGTTGTTTGCTTGGCTACTTGGTATTCTTCTTGAGTTATTTCTTTTATACACAGTAGAATTTTATATATCAAGTTGCTTATCAGTCCATGCATTTTCTTTTTATCATATTGAAAATACAAAAAAATAGGCATTTTGCATTGGTTGTCATTTTTTTATTTTGATTCTTTATCATTAGCTTAAGTGCATTTAGTGAAAGATTGCATTTTACTTCTGAATTGCAGAGTTGAAATTGAAAATTGCATTGTTTTTATACACATATCATTCATTGAAAAGTTAAAGACAGAATTTGCATTATATTCATATTTATTTTCTTGCAGAGTCATAACATCATGAGTTTCACTTCCATACATTTTTGAGTAATCACGGCCAATAAATTTATGCTTTAAATTTAAATTGATTAGTCACGATTTTAGTTTTTAGGGTGCACAAACTAGTCTAGGATTTAGTGCCTTGGAATAGGATTTTGTGAGTAAACTTCTCCAAGGAAATTAAATCAACATATGTGTATGAGACAGGGAGTTGAGAAGTCCATTGTATAATTGGTAAGATCAGAAGGCTCCGCTCACACCGGAGTTAATCACAAGGTCGCGCGAAGTTAGTTGAAGGGATAACCCCCAGATACTCACCTATAGTTAGAGATATTTTTGTGGATTTATTCGTATTTGGGGATCTTTCTAGTACCCATACCTCTGTGAGAGGCGATTCTTTCAAGGTTTCGGGCTTTGCTACCCTGCCCATACGGTAATCCAGACTTATGATTGCTCACCTGTGCATTGGTTATACAGTGATTTATTAGTTTCTTGACATAGATATCTCATAGGTTACTTGCAAGGGTTATTCTGCTTGTACCCTGGGTCAGATAAGGGTTGGACAACACACAATCTTTATGGAGGATTACCTCTTCGGGACGATTTGATCGACTGGTTTTTAAGCCAATGAGGGCCCCTATAACTGATTTTGTTACCTCCAAAATTTAGCGAGTCTCAAGTCCCTCTTGGATGAGGCATACCTTCTTTAGCGAGGGAGGCCACTCAACCAATTTATCCCGTTTACATGCATATTAGCCGTTTGACTCTTTGGTATGATTTTTGACTACTAGTTGGCCTTAGGAGTCTATTTTGGGTTTCATCATCATGGATAGTGGAGTTTCTTTTTCTCCCTCATTTACTGCTACCCACCCCATGATGCCTACTCATTTCATGGGGACAAACCCTTATGCTTTTTACAATGGTATGCAAAACTACAACACTCAGTTCGCGCCTTGGGTCTCTAGTCATTTTTCTGTTGATATGCCTTCACCCTTGCAATCCTCTCCCTGGCCCATGTATATGAATCCTAGCATTGGATCCGGGGGCACCATGGTCCCGATGCCTACCTCTTCGTTTGATATGAGTCATGTCCCCATGGGAGGATGGAACCTTCCCTCTTATGGATCCAATACTAGCTATGCTCTTTCAAGAGCCAGTGCTCAGATGGGTGCTTATCCCACTTATTACACCCCACCCATGTATCTTTAATCTGCCATGGTGGTCCCTTCGAACACTTTTTCCATGACAAGTCCTCAAGTACCCCTAGATATTTCATATGGGGAGAATCAATTTTACGGTTCGAGCTACCCTCTTTATGGGACCCCTTCACAAGGGAGCAACATATATTATCACTCGAATAATTCTTATCCTACCTCGGTCTCTTCACAGATCTCAATGACTATTATCCATAATTTTGGTCGTCATGCTGATGTAATAATGATGGAAAACTCAGGCTCTTCATTAGAACTCTTTCCTGAGAAAAGTTACCTTTGTCTCTTTCCAGAAATCATATTTTTAAGGGAGGTTTGCAGGCTACCCATATATTTGCCTACGAGAATGCATGATTCTCGCAGGTTGCATTAAGCTAGGGTGCGAGAATTTCGCACTGTACCTAACTATCAGGGTGCGAACATCTTCTAAAGGAGGGAAAAAGATGAAATTCTCGAACCTTCTAGAAGGGAATCTTCTAGAAAGATGAGATGGCATTCGAATGGTTATCTAAGTATTGGCTTTCCTGATATCTTGGGATCATTCCTATCCAAGTAACTAATTCATTCTCTCCTATATATTGAGGGGAATGCTCATGGAAAAGGTTAGAAGCAAACTAGCAAGAGATTGATTAGAGAATTAGTGGAAGATTGTGTGACGGACCGATGTTACACCAGCTAAGGAACTCTAGCAAGGTTATCAAAAGTGGTTGATCTTCTTCATGCAAGTGAGAAAGTGTGTGTGTCAGAGCTAAGAGTCATCAAAAGGACGTTTGCAACATCAAGGCGCAGGTTGTAAGTTTCACTTTCAATCAATATAATACAGTAATATGTCCCTTTCCCATAAAGATAATGTCACTTTATTGTATAACTCCTTGATCATATACATAGATTAATTGTTGAATATATTGAATTGTCTTCACTTCGATTGGTTTGTTTTGTTGTGGTCTTGACGACGCAAGAGCATTGGAGTGAAGCTTGGAACAACAAAGACCCAAGGAAGCGAGCATAAGGTATGTTCATGATTCTTGCCTCCTAGTTCATTCAATAGTTAAAATCTAGGGAAAGAGTATTATTCTGTCTTGTTTTTTTCTAGATCCAGGTGGATCTAGGGAAATCGGTTTGTGTCCGCTCTCACGGATTTATCCAATAACAAAATTGGTGACTCCGCTGGGGAACATTCCCTTTTTATTTATGGTTTTTAGGTTTTTCTGTGGCCATTTGCTCTAGTTTCATTTTTCTCCTGTCTTATCAGTCTCTGAGTCCTCAGGATATCCTGAGAGACCTTCTGGGTCCAGAAGCCTTTGTCAAATATGCTTTCATTTTCAAAACTTTTGTCATCTTCAAGAGTTCTCGCACTGTGTTTAACTGTAGCCTGCGAGAATCAGTCAGGTTCGCACCCTTCTTATAGGGTTCAGTGCGAGTACCTCGCACCTTGCTAAAGAGTTTCCTACGAGAATCTATGATTCTCGCACTGTGTCTAACTGCTTACCTACGAGCAAGATTTTTCAAAATTTTGAAATTGACTTTTGATTTTTCCAACTGCTCAGATCAGTTGATCAACCTCTTATGAGCTTATTGGACTATTGATTGACATGGCTCTTGCTTTAGTTTTCATGCTTGAACAGTTTTAGGGTTTCAAGGTTTTTCCTTCCCTTTGTAGCTTGACTTTCGTTTCTTGGCTCTTATTGGCAAATTCATTCTCTCTGACTTCTGGAGCTGAGTGTGTCTGATTGGCTGAGAACCAGTAATTGGTTGAGAGTTAATTGCTTGGTGTTTCTCATTTGCTTATTGGTTTGAAAGAATATTTTGGTTTGCATTGAGAAGACTCATTGGTTTACTCTTTGTTTTTGCTTTCGTTGAAAGAGTTGATTGGGTCGTTATTACTTGATTCTGTATGATTTGATTTTATGCTTTCTCATTGATATAGTGAGAATTCTTTTTGGAAAGTGAACAATAATCTTTTCTTTCAAAAAAAATTGTTTTTGTCTTTTAGAAAACATTGGAAAATCAAATTTTAGAGTTTGTTGAAGTATTTGAAGGAGACACATAGAGATTGTCCTTTAATAAATGATTGTTTGCATTGACATTTGAAAGGAAATTGTGCATTGCTTTGTAGTACAGGATTGATTTGGAAAATTTTCTCTCTCTCCCATAAATAGGATTCATGGAATGAAAAGTGTTATATTTCATTATCATCCTTGCATTATTTGGGTCAGAGTCATACAACATGAATTTCACTTTCGTTACCTTTGAGTAAACAACAACTTTTAAAAAACATTGCGTAATTTTAAAATTTATCTAGTAACTCTTTTCTAGGGCTCTTTTACACCAACACTTAGCTAGGCTAGTGCTTTGGAGTAGGAAGAGAGATACACTCTCCAAAATCTCAAAACACACAATAGCATCTTGAGTTAGGGAGTGTTAAATTCCATTTGCAACATATTGTCTTGGGAAGCCCTTCTAACACAAGGGTCAAGCACTAGGTCGCATTGGTGTTGGCAGAGTTACTAACCCTGCTTTGTTGACATCAGTGTAGAGATTGCACGTATTACGGGGATCACTCAAAGGTATACCCACAATGATGAGTGGAAGCCTTTTGGGTTGATTTCGGGCTAGATACCCTGCCCTTGCGTGTGGATCGGACTGAGGACTGTTCCCCCAGGCTTTACTGTTGTTGGTGGTGACCTTAGTGGCCTATCTCTCTAGGTTCTTACCCAAGGTGACTGTGGAGGGGAAAGTCTTCACGGTACCTGGAATTGACATTGATCAAACTCACTCGGGCTCCTTGGAGGGTATACCCACGATTATGTGTGGGAGCTTGCACCAGGGTGTAAGTCCGTTAAGCAGGTCATCAGCGTAACTTTTCCACCTTAGCCCCGCCCCTTCTCGTCTCGTTGTTGCGACGTTGGATTTCATCACCAACTAGTGGCTTCGAAATTAGAAGGTATTTTTTGCTTGGTGATTGCTGCCTAGATTTTTGTTTACTAGTGCATGTTGTTTGTTTCTTGAAGTTGACCATAGGAATTTCTTCCCAGAGCTTGTCATTCATTTACAATTGATCCCCCACAACATTCACGTAGAATGCAAGGTTTATCTCCAGAACATCTGGACGGTTCTCAACCCTTGCCTACTAGCACACCTGAGGGCTCTCCTCATCAGGGTGAAGTCCTAGTTGTTACTCCACCACACGTGGACACCAGTGACGTCCCAGTTGTCACCACACCACAGGTAGAACGTACTGATTCTCTCGAAGATTTTCGAATTACCAATACTAGAGAGGATTATCGCATTCGTTGTGGTGAACGACCTTTTGTGTGATTAAATTCTTCTGACGAAGCGGTTGTTACATCTTCTGAATCGACCATTGGGCCTTTTCACGGTGTAGTAGGCCAAGATCCTTTTTGGTCAAGTGATTTTCGACGTGTCCTTTTTGGTACTGAGTCACCTACAGTCTACGAAATCAACCCTCCAGTATTGTCTAAGACAGAAACTACATAGGTGAATACCACTTATCAATTTATTCTTCCTCCCGAGATGGCCCATATTGCTAATACTACGAGTGTCCAAACCGAAATTACTACAGCTACTCTCGCTCCTATCAATACCCAGCGAATACCTGAGGTCAACCAAATTTACCCCCTGGTTACCATGCGTTGAATGCTTTGTTGAATGCTTCCAATCTAACACCTCCGCAAACCCCAACCGGTTCTCCAGGTGGTCCTCCTTTTCCTGGGCATCCAATTCCCGATTTTATTCTGACACTCCCTCAATTTCCTTCTGGTAATCCTAATCCTAGTGGCACTATCCCAACTGTTTCACCCAACCTGCAGATTCCTGTGGGTGGACAGGGTGGTACGGTTCCTTTTCCTTTTCCCGGACACAACACAGTTACTACGCAACCTACGATTGGCACACAACTTCTGGGTGGAACTATACCTATGATAGGGGGACCAACCTCACCTTTTGGACAGAATATACCTCTTGAATTGGCCCAGTATTGGAATCAGATTCTACAAAACTTTCCTCAAAATGCTGGGGGGTAGCAAACTGTCCCTACTGTAGGCCAACCGTATCCAGGTATAACCAATCCTATTTGGGGTTCAGGTCAAACTACTCAACCTCAAGTCCCTACTCAAACTCAAGGTTACAATCCTTGGGGTTACTATCCTATCCGGCCACCACCGAATCAGCCAAGGTCTTCCCTCTACGGACAGTCTGCTTATGGTCCTACTGGTTTGCCGACAGGGCTTCCACCCCAAAGCCATCAGTACCCGCAAGTAAACTGATAGTTACCCTTTCTTGCTACCTTGGATTTGCCAGATTTGTCTAGGATTCTAAATGATCCTATTCGTCACTCTCCCCAATGGCCTACTATTCCTGCTAAGCTTCTATCGGATATTTCGAAATTCGATGGCAAGGCGGGAGAGGACCCAAATAATCATGTCATGACTTTTCACTTATGGTGTTCGTCCAACTCTCTAATGGATGACTCCATTCGTCTACGTCTTTTTCAACGAACCCTTACTAGTTTGGCTGGGAAGTGGTATATTGAATTGCCACGAGGTTTCTTTTCTGATTTCAACACCCTAGCTATAGATTTTCTTACACATTACCAGTTACCGATCCGTTACGATACTGGGACTGAGATCTTGACTTCTTTAAAACAAACTAAAGGCACTCATATATCGGATCATATTCATGAGTGGCGAAGGAGACGACGTCTCATTAAACTTGAACTCCCTGATTAGTTACTGGCAGAATGGTTTACAAAATCTTTCGTGAACGAAATTGGTAAAGACATTGCTATGGGTGGTGTTGTTACAGAGAAGTAGGCTATAAGTCGTGCTCAATATATTGATCTCGTTTATTTACAAACGGGAACACTTTACGATTTACTACCTGAACTACCTCGTCCTGGTACTTCCAGCACTTCAACTGCTCCAGCTGCCTCGCATGCAGATGATGGTGTGATTGGTACTGCTCATACCCACTCACATTCTGTTTCCATTACAACCCCTAAATCCAATTCTTCTAATGTTCAAAATGCTCCGTCTCCTGCGCCTTCCACCGGTAAAACTTCTGAGGTGAACATTGTTCAATCTACACCGACTGGTAAAAATAAATCAAAGAAAGGAAGAGGCAAGAATAAGGAGAGTAAAAATAATAATCAAACTGAGCAAACTAAAACCCCTCCTGTTGAATACCGGGATAAGTGCAAACCATGCTACCCTTGTCTTATCTGTGGTGATGATCACTACACGAAGGATTGTCCTCGACATGCCGAGGTTACTAAGTTTCTTCAAGGAACGCCGAAACCCTCTACACCGACAGTCTTGTCCCAACCCTTCCCGTCTCAGCAACATGCCTCGTTGGTCATCCATGACCAACCCTCTACTTCTACGACATCATATGTTTTGATGTGTATCGGTGATTCTAAGAAAAATAACGTTGCACTCACGACTAGAGCCAAAGACTATACTTCGTCTAAGGAGAAAGTTGACGATTTACCTCCTGATTTGCTACAACCCTCTCTACCGAATCCACCTACGAACAGTCCTCTTCATCTCGAACGACCGAGCCTTGATACAGTTCTGTGACCACCCCCGAAAGGTGTCGTTAAGAAATCGGCCTTCAATCCTCATGCTCGTGCAGCCCAGAACTATAGCATTGTTGAAGATTTGGCCCAAGCACCTTCAGCGATGTCTTCCCTTGAAGTCCTTCAGTCTTGTCCTGCACAACGGAGGGCTCTGTTGAAAGCTATAGGTGGAATTGATCCCACAGATACGAATTTGATAGTATTTGACTTGGAAGATCATATTCCAAGGTTACCCCCTCAGCTTGCATTTCAGATACAAGTTGTTGTCGCCGACAAGAATATTTGTCGAACTGTTATCGATGAGGACGCCTCTATGTGTGTAATGTCTTTTGCTTGTTGGAAAGCCATTGGCTCTCCTCCTTTAAATGAATCACAAAATACTTTGAAAGCCTTCAATGGCTCTAGTTTTAAGCCTTACGGTGTCCTTCCATCATTGCCTGTTACTCTAGAAGGTAAGACAGTCCAAGTGGAAGTGGAAGTTTTCGATGCTCCTCTGGATTATAATCTTCTACTTGGTCGTAGCTGGATAGATTCTATGCGCATTGTTGTTTCAACACTTTTTCGTGTCGTACGATTTCCTCATCAGGGAAAAGTTGTTACGGTTGATCAAATTGCCTTCTTTAATTCTGATACTCGTGCTGGCAACGTGTCGTTTATAGCTAAAACCCCACCGGGTTACGAGAATGTTGGTGTAGGTATTTTAAAAGATTCTTCGTTAATGGGTACTTTTCCCATTCCACCACCACCCGATGTTCCTCACCCGTCAGTTGCTTCTATTAATATGATCTCCACTATACCTCATGAACTTCCTGTGTCTTCTGACCCTTGGATAGTCCCTGACTTAGGAGATCATACTCGTTTCGGCGACGTCATGTCGTTAAGTCCGTTTGAGTCTGCTTATCAAGCCATTCAATCGGCAACCCTTTCCACACCCTCTCTTGATGAGTTGTCTCCCGATCCTTTCCGATTCATATTCCCCACTGATGAGATGATCATGTCCATCATGGAAGATACCCCTTGGGATGATGTGCATCATCATTCCATACTGTTTCTGGAACAACACACTCTCGAGAACTACCAACGGATTTCGACTCCGTCGACCGTTGTTGTCATATCGACCATTCCCATATCTACACGTGATGTGTTTGCGGAAGGGAACCTCAGTAATATTTCTCCCACGATACCCATTGATATATTAGTTAAACCTGGGATAGTTGAAAATGTTCACATTGGGGCTTCGTGTTCTCCAGAGGAAATTGTCACCTATACATCTCTGTTTAAAGAATTTTGTGAGATCTTTGCCTGGAGCTACGAAGAGATGCCAGGTATCGACCCTGCCATTGTTGTGCATGAGATAAAAACGTACCCCGAAGCTAAACCAGTCCGGCAGCGCCTTCGTTCGGTTCATCCACGTAAAGCGGCAGCTATCAAACTCGAAGTTGAAAAACTTCTCAAAGTCGGTTTTATTTATCCTGTGGCTCTGACAGAATGGGTTTCCAACCCTATACCAATTGATAAGAAAGGTGGTAGTATACGTTTTTGTGTTGATTATTGGGATATTAACAAAGTCTGTCTGAAAGACAACTTTCCAACCCCTTTCGTCGACCAGATTGTCGATGATTATGCCAGCAGTGAAATCTTTTCTCTCATGGATGGATTCTTCAGCTATAATCAAATTAATATCTCTCCTGAGAACCAACATAAAACTGCTTTTATTTGTCCTTGGGGTACTTTCACCTATAGAAAACTTCCCTTCGGTCTTAAGAACACAGGCGCGACGTTTCAACGTGCTATGTCTTATGCATTTCATGATATAAAGCATATCGTTCAACCTTATTTGGACGATTTGCTAGCTCATTCTTTATGCCGAGTCGATCACCCCAATCATCTATGAGCAATTTTCGTTCGTTGTCGGTTCTATCGCATTCATTTGAATCCTCATAAATGAGTCTTTTGCATAGATTTCAGCCGTCTTCTAGGTTTCATTGTTTCACGTCAAGGGATCCAGGTAGATCCTATTAAGGTTGAGGCAATTCTTAATCTCCCTCCTCCTTCTTCATTGTGTCAGCTGCAAAGTTTGCAGGGCAAAGTGAACTTTCTTCATCGTTTCATCCCTAATTACACCGAGATTACTCGTGGTTTTACACGTCTTCTAAAGAAAGGTTCAGAGTTTGTCTGGGATAAAGTTGCCAACAATGCTTTTGAAGCTTTGAAGTTGTCCCTCACGAAAGCTCCACTTCTTTTCCCTCCTGATTATAGTTGGGATTACTTTCTTTATCTAGCTGCCTCCGAGTATACTATTGGCATGGTTCTCGTTCAGGAGGATGATGCACATGATGAACATGTTATATATTACTTGAGTCGAAGTCTCACATCAACTGAAATCAAGTACCAACATGTTGAAAAATTGGCTTTGGCTGCTGTTCAAGCGGTTCAACGTTTTCGCCATTATATTCTCTCCAGGAAAACTACAGTGATTTCACATTGCAACCCTATGCAACATATTTTGACACGTCAATTGCTAGGGGGCAAGTACTCCAAATGGATTGTCAATCTCCAGGAGTTTGACTTGGAATTCGATCGTGCCACGTCTAAGAAATCCTTAGTTTTTGCGGAGTTACTCTGTGATTTTCCCCACTCTGCCACGGAAAATGTAGGAGTCGATTCATTACCTGATGAATCATTTTTCCTTATCAAAACTGATGATATTTGGTATGGAGATATCATTATATATCTCCAAACCTAAACTTTATGGCCTGCTTTGTCTAGTACTGAACGAGGTCGTGTCCGTTATCAAGCTCGTCAGTACATTATCCTTGGAGATACTCTTTACCGTCGAGGAATTGACTCTGTTTTTCGACGTTGTTTGACTTTTGACGAAGCCGAGAAAGCTCTGAATGACTGTCATTTTGGAGCATGTGGTGGTCATATGTCTGGGTATGCTACTACCCAGAAGATCTTACGTGCGGGATATTTTTGGCCTTCCTTGTTCAATGACTGCATTACTGTTGTTCAGAAGTGCCATGCCTGTCAGACCTACAATAAGAAAATTTGGTCGCATCCTGCTCCCCTTCATCCTGTGGTCTCAGTTGGTCCTTTTACAAAATGGGGCATTGATTTCATGACATGTCACCCTCACTCGGCCGGGGGGCATGGTTACATCATTGTAGCTGTTGATTATTTTACAAAATGGGCCGAGGCAATGCAAACATTCGATAATACTGGAAAGACTGTAGCGTTGTTTCTTTTTAACCATGTCATAGCTCGTTTTGGTGTTCCTCAAGCTATCGTTACCGATCACGGTAGTCATTTTAGGAATTTTATGATGTCTGAACTTACGGAAAAGTTGGGTCTTCGTCATGATAACTCAACACCCTATTATCCACAAGCTAATGGTCAGGTCGAAGCAATCAATAAGGTTCTTATAACTATGCTTCAACGGATGATAGGAATTCATAAAACCAGCTGGCACACGATGTTGTTTTCGGCATTGTGGGCATATCGGACATCTGTCAAATCCGCTACGGGGTTTACGCCTTTTCGATTAGTCTATGGCGTGGAAGCCATTCTTCCAATAGAATGTGAAATACCTTCTCTGAATCTAGTTGTCGAACTTTTACCCAATACTTCTACTGAAGAAGAACGTCTATTGTATCTAATGTGATTAGACGAGACCCGACGTGATGCCACTCTAGTGATAGAAGACCAAAAGAAATGCGTTAAGGCATAGTATGACAAGCATGTCGAGCCTCGAGTTTTCTCCGAAGGTGATCTTGTTCTTCTGTATGAACAAGATAAAGATGTCTTAGGAGCTGGGAAATTTGAACCAATGTGGCGTGGTCCTTACATTGTTCGCAAATTTTTGGAAAAAGGAGCGTATGAGCTGGTTGATTATGATGGTATACCTTTGAGTGAACCCAGGAATGGGTTGTACTTGAAGAAGTACTATGCATAAGTTATTTGTGCAAAAGTACTTGTATTTTTTATGTATCATACTGTCTGTGTGTTACTTTAGTTTGCTTTTGACATTATCTAGTCTTTGCCCTTACGTGACGTTGTGTTTGATTGCCAGATGTCGGGAACTTCGCTACCCTATATTGGCTTCGCTGATGGTGCTAGCCGTAGTACTCGGAACCTAGCTTCCACTACATGGGCAATCTATGCCCCAACAAATGAACTTATATCTTTACGAGGTGTATGTCTTGGCCAAGCAACCAACAACATCGCAGAGTATAGCGTCGTTATTGAATTATTGGTTGATGCTATCTCTCTCGGAATTCGTCATTTGGTTGTGCGACTTGACTCACAGCTTGTAGTACTACAACTAAGTAATATCTACTCTATTCGAAGTCCTAATCTGTTAAGGGTGTATTTGCAGATTTGCCTCTTGGAACGGTATTTTGATCACATTGAATATCAACATATTCCTAGATGTCTTAATACATTAACAGATGCATTAGCTAATTATGTATTGGACAGGCATTTGAACCATTTATAAATCAAACACATTACAATTCACACAATGTAAAGTAAACCGGTAGAAGTCATCTGTATATATATAACAATCAAAAGAGTTTGTTTTTACAAAATGTTTTTCCGAAGACCAAAATATCAAAAATTGAATCTTATAGCTTCTACATAGTGATGTCACGGATGACGTTCATGGTAACACACAACTTCCCTAGCTACCCTACGGAGCAGTCAACCCATAGCTGCTAATACCCCTATAGTATGACGCTGATCGCGTCGTGGAACCTCTTCCAGAGTCATATCTGGAATGTCTGTTGTCAGGCCTTCTAAGTTCTATTCCACCACCTGGTAATCTTCAGCATGCTATGGTAATACTGCTGCTACTTCTCCTCGTCACTGGATAGGATAGGTGCCAAGAGGTCTATACGGTCCAACGTCTGTTTTATCAACAAACATTTTGTGTTAGTCTTCGGATAAATCTATAAAACAAAAACATTTAAATATGATAAAAATTCAAAAACATTTTAAAAGAGAAAATTTGTGTGCTTCTTACCGAGGTCTCCCCACTGAGCGTCTTTAGGTAGTGCTAGATCTGGATCTCCTCGGAAATCCAACCCAACATATGCGTAGTCATCGACCATCAGCATATGGTTCTGCAACCAGTCAAAGAAAATATCATCATATTTGACGATTGGTCCTGCCATGTGCCGGGCCATGAGCCGACACCATCGTAACATCCTCGGATCCCTAGGACCCAAAAAGTTCCACTCAACTTGAAGTCTAAATATGGGGACTCTCTCGAGGAAGAAAGACACTAACAAAGATCCATATCCAAATTGTTTCAGTTCTCCCCGCCTGCACTTGGTTAGTTGCCTTTTGATACTGCGTAATACTGCATCAACCCAGTTAAAAACTCGGGGCTCAGTACACTCGATGGCGTACTAGAAATAGCTCTGCAATGCCATATGGGGAGCGAAACTTCCATCCATCTGAGAAATCGTGAAGAGAATAGTGCAGAGAGTCAAGTCAGTTACTCCCCAGATTGCAACTTTCCCTTTCTTTCTTTCGGCCTCAGGTACGCAGTATTGATTGCAATATTCACTCATTTTCAACCTGCCACCTCTGCTGCCGGTTAGACTGACATAGGATCCACGCCTGGATAATCCGGTCAAGAAGTATATGTCCTATATGTCAATGGTTAATGTGTGAGCTCCTATAATGAAAACTTGCTGGTCTGGATCCCACATTCAGACTAGATACTCCAGTAATCGGACTTGGGCTCTCATGCTCGGGATACGGAAGTATTTTAAGAGACCACAATCTCTTAATGCAGCTATGGTGGGAGGATGATTCTCGGCATTTGCGTTATCCTCCTCATGTTCTCGTTCTCGCCACTCAAGCACCATGTTTGTGGCTATTTACCTGCATAAGAAACATACAAAGATAATTACTGATCTTATTCATGAAATGAATCTTTTTCATTGGTTGAACTTTAAAAAACAAAAATTGAGTTCTGCGCTGCTCGCAGGTGCCATATTATGCACAGTGCGAACATATCGCAGGTGTCTTAAGGCCCACCTACGAGAACGAGTCATTCTCGCAGGTCCCGTATGGGCCACCTGCGAGAATGCCTCCACGCATATATGGTTCAAAAAATCACTTCAAACAACAATTTTAACCAATGAAATCAAAATTTTAAACCATGAAAAGATCAGGAATGAAGAACTTACCAAAATGTTGCTGATGGCTCGTCAAATGATCACTCATAGCTCCCGGAAATCAACGCCGAATTCAGAGGGTAAAATGAGGGTTTTTGGAACTCAATGGTGAAAATGTGAAATGATATGGTAAAATTGGTTATTTACTCATTTAAATTACTTTTTACTATGTCAATTTTGGGTTTTTTATGTTTATCTATTATTTAAACCTAATGACTAATGTGAAAATGAGTGTAATGACTTGCAGGTATGAAACAGTAATGATTATGGACAGTTTTTCTCCGTCATGGTGTGATTTTGATTGTTTTTTATGGTTTTTACATAAAACCTCGAGCGCCTTTTTGTCCGTTCTTGCGCTTGTGAAAAACATAAGAACGGGATCGAGCTTAGTTTTATCACTTTTTCAGGCTCACTGTGGTTATACGAAAAAGGAACCCCCTTGGAGTTCTCTTTAAGCTCTTTTCAGACTCTCTAAACATGAAAAGATCGCCGAGCGACCTTGCTATTTTCACGCTCGATAAAGTATTTGAAGTACGCATCTTTCGAGCGATAGTTTAACCCTTTTTCGGTCTCGTTGGACTAATGTATGAAAAAGGAACTGAGAGAGTTCTCTTTTAAGTGTTTTTTCAAACTCTATAATCTTGAAAAACCTTTGAGTTTACTATCTCTGGACTTGTTAAACAAACATTGACAGACCCGTGATGGGACCGAACCACTCCTTCCTAGGGTTCATTAAAAATACTCTGAGGGACTCGTCTAAAGGATGAGCTTATATCAACAAGCATATGTGATCCTCTTCAAGCTTGCGTAAAAATAAAGAGGTACTTGCCAGAAATGGTGGGGGGGAATTTGGGAAAGGGATATGTTTCATCTTTGTATTGATTGGCAGTAAGTGTCGCTCTTGAACATGACACCCCCTATTCATCATTTGAAGCTGGTTTGGGAAATCCATCTGTCTCTCTTTCGATCAATTACAAGGTCATTCCATGTGTCGTATTTGAGTCAATGCTGCCAAATCATTGGTTGTGTCATTCATATGTTCAAGAGAAGTCCATTTGAAACCTATATTGAGTCGGCCATCTGCAGTTATCCATTCTATCTGTGTCGGCCTTCCCTGTGTCCAGTCCAATTTGCAAAATGCTCTGTTTCACCTTCAAACTTTGTTACTCATTTCATCTCATTGATGGGGGATACATCAAAGCCCTCCTGTGACGAGTTTTGTTCCGTCGACTTAATCTCATTATCTAGAATCAAGACTTAGAAATTATTCAGTACCTTGGAGCTTGCATGCCTCAATGGAAAGTTTCCTCACTTTCGACAGTGGGTTTACATCATTGACCCCTGATCGAAAGATTCCGTCGGATGTTCGACATCAACTCATTTATTCACAATCGATGGATTGCACTATAGTACCTTGGGAGTTATTGACATCAATGGTGATTTCCATCGCACTTGTTAACGGTTACATCAATGACCGGTAATAAAGTGGTTTCTGCCATGTTCGACTTCAACACATGTAATCACATGGTTAGATTCGTACTTTGGGCGACGAGATTGAAGACCCTGGATATTATCTTTGTGATCCAAGTTGCGATGGATTATGTATAATTTGCGACACATAGATCCACTGTGTATGTTTCGTGGCTATGTCGTCTTGATTTAAACTTTGTCACATAGATCCACAGTGTATTCAGGTGGCTATGCTATATTGTGATGGCATGGATCCACAGTGTATAATTGGTGGCCATGACCTTTGTTTATGATGTCATCAGTCTATGATCTGAATATGGGAATGCCTACCTCAGAAATTGGTATATATGATATTCTACCGATGCTTGGATGTTTGCAGGTTTCCGATTAGATGTGCTCTTGGTTCTTGACACACACATGCAGCTTACAAAGAATATCGACTATCACTGGTTCCACTCTCAGACTTTGGGGGGCATTATGTTATCCATAATTTTGGTCGTCATGATGATGTAATAATGATGGAAAACTCAGGCTCTTCATTAGAACTCTTTCCTGAGAAAAGTTACCTTTGTCTCTTTCCAGAAATCATATTTTTCAAGGAGGTTTGCAGGCTACCCATATATTTGCCTACGAGAATGCATGATTCTCGCAGGCTACATTAAGCTAGGGTGTGAGAATTTCGCACTGTACCTAACTATTAGGGTGCGAACATCTTCTAAAGGAGGGAAAAAGATGAAATTCTCGAACCTTCTAGAAGGGAATCTTCTAGAAAGATGAGATGGCATTCGAATGGTTATCTAAGTACTGGCTTTCCTGATATCTTGGGATCATTCCTATCCAAGTAACCAATTCATTCTCTCCTATATATTGAGGGGAATGCTCATGGAAAAGGTTAGAAGCAAACTAGCAAGAGATTGATTGGAGAATTAGTGGAAGATTGTGTAAAGGACTGATGCTACAACAGCTAAGGAACTCCAGCAAGGTTATCAAAAGTGGTTGATCTTCTTCATGCAAGTGAGCAAGTGTGTGTGTCAGAGCTAAGAGTCATCGAAAGGAGGTTTGCAACATCAAGGCTTAGGTTGTAAGTTTCACTTTCAATCAATATAATACAGTAATATGTCCATTTCCCATAAAGATAATGTCAATTTATTGTATAACTCCTTAATCATATACATAGATTAATTGTTGAATATATTGAATTGTCTTCACTTCGATTGGTTTGTTTTGTTGTGGTCTTGACGACGCAAGAGCATTGGAGCGAAGCTTGGAACAACAAAGACCCAAGGAAGCGAGCATAAGGTATGTTCATGATTCTTGCCTCCTAGTTCATTCAATAGTTAAAATCTAGGGAAAGAGTATTATTCTGTCTTGTTTTGTTCTAGATCCAGGTGGATCTAGGGAGATCGGTTTGTGTCCGCACTCACGGATTTATCCAATAACAATGAAAATGCTCATTCAAACCTCTTCGAACCATTTTGGCATAGGCCACCACTTTTCTGGGCAGGGACTGGGGGTACACCAGGATCCTTCCCAGTCTGCAATGTTTCAAAACCAATATTTCCCCGGACCTTGGAATAAAATGCCATACTCTACCTCTAGCCCAGTCACTGTCAATCATACTGGTGCTCCATCACCAACCTCTACCAGTCACATCGGAGATGGGTCCACATTTTCTACAAATTATGTCAACAACTCACACCCAACCTCTGCCAATTATGTAGGGGGAACCATCCTTTTTAAGTCAAATCATAGCTGTGTCATGTCTCCAACCTCTACTCATCGTGTAGGAGAAGACTCTCTTACCCCTGCAAGTCATGTCGAGAGCATGTCACCAGCCGTTGTAAACGATGTTGGGGGGATCGAGAAGCCTAGACGTCACAGATGCAAGCCTAAATTCCTTTGCAGGACTTGTGAAGGAAGTCACCTTACTCATTTGTGTCTAGCTACTACTAAGATACCAGAAGCGTGGGGCTCACCCAAGAGCCCTTCGGATTCTGAGACTTCCGTGGTTTCTCCTCATAGTACTTCTCCTTTGATCGACTCGGTGGTCCCACTGCCGCGATCCCCTCCCAACCTCATCCCCTTCGTCGAGGGTGAAGCATCTCTTGTCACCATTACTATGCATCCTCTTCAACCTATAATTGAAGAGGTAGTCACACCAGTTCAATCTTTGTTCAATCCTAATCTCCCTGAAGAGAGTGATGCATCCTTCAGTCCAAGGATGATTTTAAGGATGGAAATTTATTTTAAAATGTAGAAACCTTGGCGAATGTTACTAATCCTTCATATTCCAACTATAAATGTTTGGCGATATTTTTGTAAAAATATTCAAATTTCTAAGGATTATATATAGTTTTTATAAAATTTTGGCGATTTTTAAGGTAAAATAATTTTATGTTATAGAATTTGGGCGAATCATTTTTAAAATAGCGAATCTCTTTTTTGGAAAAACCATGGAAAATTAGCCCATGAGCGAAATTTATCCCCTAAAATCATCCCTGCTTCAGTCATGTCATCAACATTCCAGGTCCTTCCCCTTCTGAACAAGAGAGATTTACTCTATCCTTGAGTGCTCTCCCCGCAAGTCCCAAGGACGTTCCTTTCGATTGGGATGACCTTGTAGGTCATCCCATACCCCCACCTATGTCTTTTCTAGTAAGAGACATTATTCGAACCATCACAGAGACTGTATACTCCGTTAGCACTTTCTCTTCCTCGACTTGGAGAGCTTTGGGTTTTCCCAAGATTTTGTTAGCTATCCATAAAATACTGACTTTCCGCAGAAGACCGAGACGGGAGCGTTGGCCTCCCCCTTTACATGTTGATTAGAACAACAAAAACAAGTCTTAGTTAATCTCTTTTCCGACTCGTCTAAAAATTGAAAAGATTGTCGAGTGATTTGTCCCTTTCACACTCACTAAATTGGATTTGAAAGGTCATGAGTCTGAGTTAAGCTCTTTTCCGACTCGTTACCAAAAATAGAAAAGATCACTAAGTGAACTTGTCTTTTTCACACTCGTAAATTCAATTTGAAAAGACGTCTTTTTGGCACAAGTTTACCCCTTTTTCACACCAAGTAGACTAAAAGACATAAAAAAGGACATTTTTTGGCGTTAAGTTGTGATTACATCTGATGCCCTTGCTTACAGTATTGAGCCTTTAGACGGTTCTCGCTTTGCGTTATAAACCGTCGCCTAAGCAGTTTTGCATCCTCAACCAAGCAGAGCCTTGTTTATATCCTTCGCAATTTGACACCCTATACCTTGGAGGGAACATCACCCCGAGTGTCTATCTCCTGCATGCATTCCATGCATTGAGCATAGGCACGTTCCACTGCTGGAACTAGTTTTGCTTGTGACACTCGTTTCCTCCTCTATATCATAGCATTCATTTGTTATGAAAAAACAAAAAAAGATGGGCGGGAAGGGAGTACTATATTATATTTGGTAGCAGTCGTGTCGCCTTTGAACAAAGCACAAATTTATTGAGTCCTTGCATCATCATAATTTTGGGATTAGCATGGCCTTAGGAAGATGATCTTGTTACATAGTTTTCTCTACCAACTGGTTACTCTTCTAGTCCCCATAGAGAACATTATTGATGCCTTCTGCATCTGATAGTTATATCATTTGGTCTATGCTACCATAGTCTACCATATGTCTCATGCTCTTGTTCAAAGGAAGTCTATCAACCTGTGTCAGCCACTCCTCAGAAATCTTGACTTTGCATGTCGGTCATACCCTCAGTTTGTCTCAGAGTCACATGATATTGTGGTCTTATCATGCACCCTGGCCCTACTTTCATCATTGGTAGGTCACCTTGAACCCAACAGTCGACATTTTATCATTGGTCATTGACTTGGTGGTTTCCCTTGTGTTCGATGGCAAGACATCTATTCACACTTTGGGATTCGCGTAGTGTCTTGGATGCCATTAGCCTTATTGGTGGTTTCATCACCTTTGTCAATGGTTTTCATCATTGGCTACTATTCAAAGGGTCTTTTTTGTGTACCACTTGCATTTGGCACACGTGAAATACGAACAGGGTCGTTGGTTCGTGAACATGTTCTTCATCCAATCTCCACCAAATTATGAATCTCATGCTTTGTTCCTCGTGTTGACTGATGAGAGATGCCTTAATTCTCTCCTTTCAGCGGGTCTCCTTCCATCGACTTCAGCTCATTTATTCTGGATATGGGCCTAGAGTTTTATGAGTACCTTGAGGCTTGTAGTCATTAGTGGCAAGCTCTCTTGCCATTGACATATGGGAATACATCAATGTCTCCTGATCAATGGATTCCTCAAGTGTTCGACACCGACTCCTTTATTCACACTTGTAGGAATGTACTCGGTGCCTTGATACCTACTTTCATTATTGGTAGGTTGTCTCACGTTTTTTAACAGTATACCTCAATGATCGGTAATCGAACGATGTCTCATTATGTTTGACCTCAACTCCTTTATTCACATGATGTAGACTTTCACCCTTGGCGGATAATGTAGAAGACTTGAAGACATCACTATGTGGCCACAGCTTTCCTGAGTTGTTGCTTCCTTTTCATTTGACCAGTACCTATATGACTTTAGTAATCATGGGAGATCATATTGTACTCCATGGTATACATATATCTTCAGATTGGTTTTGAGACTGGTTTCATTGGGCCTTGTTCGTGACTATGACAACTTTTGGCATGTAACCGCATTTATATGTTGCCTATTTTATGGCCACGAACACTTGTTTGGTATATTTTTCGCATGGATCTGTAGTGTATTATTGACAACCATGTATGCAAAGTCAGTATAGAATGTAATGAGAAATTGAGTTCGTCCAGCTGGTTCTCTACCACTCCACTTCTGGGTTATTCATAATGTATTTTGACCATCGTAGATACTCCTCTGACCTCACACATTAGGGGGCATATATTATAGCAATATTTTCCTCACCATTGCAATCTTGCATAGAGGGCCTTTTTCCATTCCCCTATGCAGACTTATCATCCCTTTTTGATGATTCCAGAGCTAAAAATAAATATTTTTCCACATATACGCGCCCTATCTACTATACAACATGCGTATACGCAGGTTGCACCTCTACAACCCATGTACATCGGGATTTGTGCTAGAAAATACAAAAATGAAGTTGGGTTTCCATGTCACGAAAGGAGATCTCTGATCCTTGGCCTTCATATACTAGAAACGTTTCGACTCATCCCTTCAGTTTCATTTTGAAGGATATAAAAGCACAATTCTGAGCTATGGAAAAGAGGAGAAATCATTCAACTTTAAGACAAAAGTTACTCTGGAAAAATTGCTTCATATTGTGTCTGCATCCCTTTGTTCCTTAAGTCTGAACATAGTGTTCAACCCCCAAGCTCTTCCCTTATTGTTAAGAGAACCTCATTGTCTCCCTTCTATGAACTTGCCTTTGGTGGAGGATTGAAGTGGTCGAGGCCCAGTTGCAAGGAACATGGTTTCTTGGTTTCGAACAGTGCCAACATGGAAGTCTATAATGTTATCACTTATGCTGATCATTTATTAATAGAAATACGCCTTTCCCATCCAATTGGTATCATGCAAATATATGATTATTATCCATGGGCATGTTTGTTATGTTTATTAATGGATTATTCTATATAATGTGTTGACCTCTTTATATTATCACTATATACTTTCTTCGTTTGTTTGTTGAGAACTTGTTGCAGGTATAAATCTTTGGGTCAAAGTGCTCAACGGTGGAACATCATCAAACGTTGGATCGAGGTAGGCCTCTTTATTATCTTGCACATTAGTTTATATAGAATATGTTGGAATTGAGTTGATTTCTGTAGTCATACCTGTCTGTTGTGGTTTACCCTGGCCATATAGATATTTTTCCTCATAATAGTGCGGAAAGGTAGCGGAGATAACCCCTCCAAAGCCAGACCAAGCGTAGTGGGGAACACATATAGAGGACTTGTCTTGGGATTCTGTCGATCACATTTTCCACAGAGCTTCGTGGATCTCAAATTCGTTCGAGGTCCTCAGTTGTATTTAGGACCACTTGCTTTCGATACCCTCAATAGGTTTCGGGATTTGTTACCCTGCTCATTGCGGTCCACCTAGCTGTTGACTGTACCCGCCTGGTGACTGTTCACAAGATGGCAACTTAGTTGCCTTTATTCTAGGGACTTACACAGGTCACTGTGGGGGTATACCCCGGTACCTAGGGAAGACGTCGGGTCACACTTTGCAGAGTATACCCGGAGGGTGATTCTGTATTTGAGTTGCACTTGCACCGGTAAGTTTCTCTAGTGTTGGCTGGTGTAACTGTTCTTCCTACTGGATAGTGGTCTGCTTGATTTCCCTTTAGGAATTTTTAGTGTGTGTGCTTTAGGCTCCCTAGTTTTCCATAGTGAGTCAGTCAGTCATTGCTTTGGGTCTCTGACCTAAGGTGGTAGACCGCCCACCCCGCTGGTCATGAGGACTTTTCGGTCTTCTTCTTAGAAACGTGGAGCTGCCTCTTTATAGGTGTTGTTTTGATAACACTGGTTCACCAGAGTCAATGTGTGAGACTATTATAGACTTGAATGATCCCACAAGGGGAGAACCTGTGAATAATATCTTCATGGCTAAAGTTACTGATGATACCAACCAAGGAACCCCTTCACAAGGGGATTCTTGTGCTTTTCCTTTCTTCGGAAACATTGGTGTCCCTTTGATGGCCATTTTGTACATTCCTAGGTTGAATGTAGGACTATAGGTTTGGTTGGGTACCATTCCAAATGTCCTGAATGCTCTTGACACTTCTCAGTTAAGAACCTTATGTCATGGGCATCATGTTGATTCTCCTTCATCAACAAAATCTTCTCCTCCTCCTTCTCCTGCTTCTGGTGAAAGTATAGTTACTAGTAATCGGAAGTCTAAATGAAATAGAAAGAGGAAGAATAGGAAGAAGAAATCACCAACCTCTGCAAGTCATGTTGGATATAGGTCTTCAACCTTTGCAAGTCATGTTGAAGACCAACACCCAACCTCTCCAAGTCATGCTGGGGGAAACCACCTAGCCTCTGCAAGTCATGCTAGGGAAAAAGTCCAGTCATTACTAGTCATACTAGCGATAGGTCTATAGCCTCTGTGAGTCATGTTATCGACCTATCAAAATGCATTGGTTAGGACCATATGAAGTAAAACTTGTCACAGATGGAGGAGCTATATAATTCAAGGACTTAGGAAGCGCAGAACTCAGAGGGATGATCAATGGGATTCAACTGAAGCTGTACAAGGACAGTCGACCACCCGCACCTTGAAAGTCATCATGCAATTTGAAAAAAAACAAGATATAGCACAAAATATCAAAAGGTACCAACAGAGGCACAATGCGTCGAAAGGAGAAGGATCACGCACACATGGAAATACGATCTCGATGGAGACTATTCCAACAGTCAAGTTCAAAACAAAAACAAGCGGGAAAGGCGACTACGGAAAGAGAAGCACTAAGTGACGAAGGATAGTGGAATTAAATGCCGGAAAAGATTGACAGGACGTTGCATTAATCGCGCCAACTGGAGACGGCGAAGAAAAGTAATGGAAAGTGCGAAGGAACCAACGGTTCAATTAAGGCATAATCATGGTAACATCTTCTACAAGTTTCACACAACGCCCATACAAAGCAAGGACACAGGAGCAGAAAGGTTATTGCGAAGTTGGGAAAGAGCACAGAACCATAGAATCATACGCAGAAGAAAGAGAAGTTTGCAAAGGTTGCAGAGGCCACTGAGCTCGGCGAACGACAAGTTTTTACCACCATGGCACCACCTAAACAAGGAGACCGAACTAGACAACCCTGAGTTAGGACCAGAACACAAACGCAATCGCAAGGAAGTGAACAACATCCATATCCACCGCCAGAAGTCATCAATGTGGACGAAATCCCATCACCGGATACAACACCAGGAAGCCCGACACTCATGGAAGAAGAAACCCAACATACAAAACCTGTGGCATGGAAATTGATAGGCTAGAAGGAGGGCAGGGGTGACAGAATGAGGACGCAGGCAGCCAAGTGCAACTAGAAATCCCTGAAGAAGCCCCGAGATTCAATGGGACAACTCCAAATCAGGAAGAAGCAGTCGAGCTAGAAGAGTCATAAACAATTGTGTCAGAACACCCACAGGAGGGAGTAGTAGAAGATGTCACTGGCCAACCGGAGTAGTATGTTGGTGAACGAACAATGGAGGGTGGAACCTTGAGTCATCCACCACCGCGAAAGGACAAACAGAGGGAGCAAAGGAAACATGAGGCAACAACGCAGATACAAGAGATAGAAAGACAAGTCCACACAGCGAACGACTTGTTCAAGAAAGAAGTAGAGCTCTGTAGGAAGATGGAAGAGGATCAACAGGTCCAGTAGTGGGACCAGGAAGGAGAAATGATAAGTGTAGTTATCCAGGACCTCAATCAGAGGCAGTAAACAATGTCAATCACAGAGCGTGTCAAAGGGGTGCAAGACATGAAGAAACTACAGGAAGAACTCATAATTGCGCAGATGCAGAAAAAGGAGCTCCAAGATCAAATGGAACCACTCTAGGAGCGAGCAGCAGAGGTCATTGCACAGGAAGAAGAAGCCAAAACATATATGGCACAAACCCAGGCAGAGTGCAAAAATGTTCAGTGACAACATTGTAGTTCAGGCATTGGAAGCACTCAAGGAGAAGACCGTGCAGGCCCAAATGCAAGAAACAAAGCTTATGGAGAAGTTCCAAGAGGTCACAAGGGAAATTGACGAGGTACACAGAGGTTAGGTGGCTCGAGACGAGCCACGTGTCAGTGTTGGGGGATTGTTGGAAGCATGACAAAGCAAAAATAAAGGTTATTTTAGGAAGGAAGGCATGCACGATGAAAGCGACAGCTGGAAGGAAGAGAAGCACGCATGCATGCAGGGAAGACCTAACGTCGCTAGGGTTAACGGTTTTGTAATACATTGTAATGGATGGTGAGCCATAAACATATAGATAGAGATTCTTAGAGGTGATTGAGGGGGGACTTTGGGATGAAGATATATGTTAGCAAGGAGTTGAGAGATAGAGAGGTCGATATACATATCTGATACCTTTTTGTAAGTTGTTAAGTTATAGGAGAGTCAGGAGGGTGGATCTTGAGGGTTAGATCATAAGTTGGGGAGCCTGGTGCGATCTAGTCTGCCTCATAATAGATCCCAACCCGACTGAGGAAGAGTTGTAAAGCGCACGGCGCTATAGTTTCTGAACTACCATAATAGAATATCTTAAGAACCAGATCTTTGTGGACGTAGCCCAGGGGGGGTGAACCACAATAAAAATTGTGTCATGTGATTGAATGCTTGTGTCTCTTTTATTGTTTATGAGTAGATGTTATCATGATGAATGAATGAGTTAATAAGGGTGATTACATTGCATGTATAATTTGGAGTACAATATATTGCTTTAATAAGTCGAATAGAACTCTCAACTCACACTTCTCAGATCTCCAGTCAATCTTGGACTGCAAACACTTGAGTATTGCAGTCACCCATTAAGACCATCTCGGGTGAGACTACGCAATGCACTCTGTGTACTATGTTTCCTTCTAGTTTACCAGAAGGGCTGATAGTTTTAGAGGATTTGTTGGAACCCTAGGAGACTTGAACCCTGGGTCAATCATATCAAAGGTATAACTCACAGATAAAATCTTAGCCAACAAGAACCCACAGTCCAGTTTTCAAGAATATTTCCATTTTTTCATTAGCTATTAGGTAGAGGGCCACCCTCTTATTTTTCAGAAAGGTACTACCCTAGTCCTCAAATATACATAAATTGTGTTGCGAAAATGCGGTAGTCTACTAGCTCTCTAATCCCAAATCTGGTTTTCCTATTGCCATGGATAATCGCCTTTGTTGAAGGATGTGGTTCCAGTCTCTTGGATGATGATGATGATGATTCTCTCTTTTGAGGGAGCTTAAGCTCATATAACATGGTGGTGTCTAGATGGTGCACTTTAAACAAATCCCTCATTCATTACCATAGACACTAGTGAAGGAGAAGAGCCAAGCATATGGCCAACTGATGCCCTCAACCATCGTTTACCTTGGGGCCTGCTTGACTCATTCCAGGACCTGTTTTGAGTTGTAACTACAGCCTAGATATATGATTTTCTCTTACTCAAACCTGGCTACAACCATAGCTCGGTTTGATGCTTTGATCCATCACTGATGGTGATTTTCTCTTACTCAAGACAGTTGCAATAGTCTTTTCATGAGGTAGTTGGCTTGAGGACGATCCAAGAAATAATGGTGGGGGCCTGTTGGCACCCAAATATTTTGGTTTATCTCACGTGCACACACAAATGAAGTTGTGTGTGCCCATTCTAGTTTTACACGCAACCAAGCTAATGCACGAGGATCGAAAAGAAGCACGTGTCGAACTAAGTTTTGATATTGCATGCGATGTCCAATATCTACCAAATGTGCGTCGGTCTGATTTTTTAGGAGAGAACTACAAAGAAAGAAGACACACACCAGAATCAAGAAATGAATCATCGGGAAATCTCCCCGAATGATTATTGCTAACAGCACGAGGGAACTTGGAGAAGAAAAAAGATGAGTTAGTGAGGCAGTTAAGATTGCCCTGATTCTAAAGAGGATATGTGGAATGCAGGAAGGTGGAAGAAGCATGCGAGACTATTAGTTAGTAGAGATAGTGGAGCAGAATTGACAAAGATAGATCTCTCAAAGCAGAGAAAGATATAAAAGGAAGCAACGACAATAGAAATGGAGTTACTCATTCAGTGGATTCACTAAGTCATTTTGGTTGTCCATTGTTGAAGAGCTTGCTTTGGGTCTCTGTAGTATTGTAATGTTGTAATGCTTCTGATTGTAAGTCTAAGTCTTTCGTATGTCTAGTGTCTGAAAGGATGTGCATGGCGCAATGTATTGTAATTGCAGGAATCATCTGAGGGATACAAGACTTTGTTGCTATCATGTGTGACTTGGCTTTAATGTATGCCTGTGTTTTATGGAATGAGGAAGATAATAAAGTTGCAATGATTCTGATCTATTGTGTGTCACTCATGTGTTATTTGGATATGTGTGTGTATTGTTTTTGCATAATGATAATGGTAATTTTTCAACTATGGAATGTATTAATTTTCATCTAGATGGATCTGTGTGCATTTAGTCCTTCATCCCCAACGCAAGACCAGATGGTCTATGTGATCCTCATTGTGTCTTGAGTGAGACATTCTTCAGCCTTGGATAAAGATTGATATGTCAATGCTTTGGGGTTTTTGTTGGTCAACTCTAAACGAACTTTGGTTCTAAACCCCCCAGCGTTAAGAAGGACACACACAAGTGTGAAATGGCCCAACAATGTTCCACAACCCAATTTGTATAGTTCATACAAAGGGACTTGCTATGAATCAATGAATGTAGAGAAATGCAGTTGGGAATATGCATGCTTCTACAAAATTGTTTTAGATGCCACATAACCATGTCTTTAAAATGGTTATATAGTTGCAAAAATTTATTTACCAACACACAATCCAAAAGGGAATATCTACCTACTTTTCTGGCTATATTCCAACATCTTGTTTTTTGTCTTAATTAGATTCTAGACTTTGTTTCAAAACAACTTGATAATATTCACTTCTCAAGCATGTTTGAATTAAATATTCTTAAGTTTGTCATGTCAAGCATTTATATAAGACAACAATAATAATGATAAGATCTACTTTTATAATTTGTCTTCATTTTTGCATTCTTAATCTAGTTTGATGAGTGATTGAGTTCTCATGTAATTGATTGAAGTAGTGAATCAAAGTGTTTTTGTTGTAGTTACAAACCAACATTTTGTTCCATGAATATAGGGCCTACTCTGGAAGAACATGTGTTGTATATTAGTTAAGTTATTTTTTAATATTCACATCTTCATATAGTTTATTAGTTCAATTGCTATTGGGGTAAGATTTAATTCTACAGATAATCAACAATTCTACTTTTTTGTAGCTTAAAGAGTTTTTGGTAGAGTCATTTCAAACATAGTTAATTCCTAGACCATTTACCAAGCAATGGATTCCCCACATGAATAGTATGACTTGCATATGGCTCTGAGACGCAAGGAACAACCACCCACAAGCAACATATCTCATGTATTCCCTCAAAAATCCATGAAACCACTATGCATCAATTGCTAGAGGTGCATACGACATGTAGGGGAGGAATACAGTCTCAATTCATCCATCAATTGTTGTGTACAAGTTTGTCTTAGATGTCAATGGCCTAGAAATGAATTATTTGTTGAATACAAGGAATATAAATAACAATCTAGCTGGAAAGATGCAATAGCTACATCACTACGACTATTTATCTTATATTGTCAATTGGATTGATGGTTTGGATTTCATCAATTTCTAATGGAGAATTATTTTTTGAGTGAAGTTAATAGAGCTAGCACTGGGAATGGATTATCGCACCATCAAGATAACACATGCAACAATTAAACACAGAGGATTGCTTCTAATGCTTCCAATAACTCACATATAGAATCCAACACAGAATTTAACATCAATGGCACACATATTTTATCATAAAAATCTATTGAATGCAACTGTAAATGAAATGCCATCACACAACAATAAAATCACACATAAATTGACACAAATATTTAACCCTGGAAACTCAAATGGGAAAACTAGCATTCAAATGGTTGCTTGGTTTTATTTTGGCAATATCCAATAACAATGCAATTCATGACTCTTTGTGCACCTTGCTTTCTTTGGTAAAAAAATACCCTTTGTGAGGCCCTTTTGCATTCACCAACCTTTTGTCTTATCAAGCACATTTGGAGCAGTTATATTGCTATATTGGAGAGTTTCCACTTGACATCATCTTAGAGGTTGGTTTGGCTTAACTAAAGGGATCTTTTGGATCAATTTTAGAGGTTGGTTTCATCCTTATTGTGCTTAATGTTTATTGTTTATCTTCTTCATACACTAGATTGCACCTTCTAAGCCTTATGTGGATGCCTTCTTAATGGAGTAGTAAGGGAAGCTTTTGATTGTTAATATTAGAGCCTTTTTACTACTACTTCTATGCCCATTTGGGGGGGTGAATATGTAATTTATTTTTCATAAATAGGGATATTTGATGTCTTTTAGCATATGTTTATGGGAGGGATGATAATTCATGATGTATGAGAGACATGAGAGTATGGCCATGACGAACCCAACTTAAGATCCAAACCCAAACCCATGGAGGTTATTAAATTGTTAACCCCACTCTAGAAGTATATAAATACAAGTACATTCTATGTTTCAACGAGATCAATTGTAAAAGGTTTGAGCTTTGGAGTAATAATGTTGAGATCCCTCCAATGCTTAGAGAGGAGTGACTTTCATGTTTGGTCTTCAAGTTGTTTGTGAGTTTATGTTTTTTTTTTTCGCACTAATATATTATGCATACTTAGTTTTTTTTTTTACAATAGTTGAGGTTTGTTGAGTGGATGCATTTTCTCTCTAACTTTATGATCAATATATGCTCTCATACAATTAATTTTGCTTATGTTTTGCATTATGTTTTTGTCTAATTTTTATAAATAGATAACATAGATACAATGAATTTTGCTTATGTTTTGTATTATATTTTTGTCTTGTTTTCATGATAACTAACATAGATAGCTCTCTTTGTTATTTCATATTCAATGTCCCTTCTTGTAAATTATGTTTCGATGTATTTTTTTTTGTTAAGTTGAGGTCTTTTAATGTTTCATGAAAACTTATTGATACTAAACTCTTACTCCTTTTGAGTTTTAAACTTCCTTACTTAGATAATTTGCATGTTCATTCTCATTTTCCTCTTTTAATATGGTTATGAAATCCATTTGGAACTTCTCCATAAACTTATGAAAACCAAAAGTCGTGTTACTCCTACTATTTTGAAAGTTTTAAATTAATTATTTTTCTTCATTTTTAAGTGTTAAATGACTATTTTTTCTATCTTATCTAGTATATATTTTGTGTAATGGAATTTTTTTTTTCCATAACTTAAATGTTCAAAACACTTATAAACATTGAATGAATAACCTAAAGATACAATTATACTCACTTCCCTCCAAATTTCTAAAATAACTTTATTTTTTGATACATTTAAAAAAATATATATATTAAATACATTTACTTTAAATCTTAAATATTTACAAGATACAAAATAGTTTAAAGAATAATAAGTCTTCTTAAGCACCCTAAGTGCTTAATTGTTAACTATAGCCAATAAAAATATTTCATTTTCCTAACCTGTTTGTAGTCAAATAAAAATATTTCTTTTTCCTAACCTGTTGGACATATTAGTATAAGCTTTGGACATTCATCCAGAGATATGGGTTTCACTAGGTTTGAGATCCCAAAGCTAACATGAAACTTCCTCGCAAATATGGACTGTCGTGCACTTGGGAAATTAAAGGATGACTTTGGTTCAGTAGGGGCTTTGTATTATAATCTGCAATTTCACTTACCCATTTGCATTGTTAAATGAACTTTCAAATCTTACATTTGACTTTTGGATCTGAACAAACTCACAAGTAAGCTTAACAATCTAAACCAGGAAATGTACGTTTCTATTTTATTTTGTTTTTTCCAAGTAGCTAGATTTAGTTTTTGTTAATAAGTTAACCCTCCTCTTATCATTTTGCTTTTCAGTACTGAGTATTGTACACTTCCATTTTTTATTTATTTCCAAGTAGCTAAATTTTTTCACGCGCAGAGCTGCAGAGGAAATATTCGAAGATTAAAATGGATTGAAGAGTAGAATTTCAATATCTAAAAGATTATCCACACAGTAAACTTTATTTAAATATACGAAGATTAAAATGGATTGAAGAGTAGAATTTCAATATCTAAAAGATTATCCACACAGTAAACTTTATTTAAGATTCAAATGCAGTGCAGCGTCCCCATGAACGAGACCCAAACGTTACTTTCATTTCATACATTCACAGTTGGCTGTGATAAATAATATTTCTTGACCGAAATATTTTTTATTTATTTTACAGAGGCGGATGTGAAAATTTCGAGAGTAAGAAATTTGGGTCAAATATATTTGGAAGGGAGATCATTCATAGATGGATCCTCAACCGAGCAGGGACCAAGGAAATTGCAAGTCGTCCCGTTTCCAATTTTTAAAAAGTCAACGACCTCCAGCTGCATTTCATCTCCCTGCCTGGAAACATATTCACCCTCCAACAGCCCTTCATTCTCCCAACCTGAATCTTGCTATTCATTCCCTGAACCTGAAATCTTCACTCTCCAACTGCAATTCATTGCCCCACCAGAAATCTTCACCCTCCAACTGCGGTTCTTGCAACCACTCTTTCCACAACCTCAGATCTTTAAACAATTTCCATTCTATCAAATCGCTGTCAGGGTCATGAGATTCTAGTGTATGAAGATTTGTCGCCTGCGCCAACCCCCTTATGCTCTTCAGCTGGATACATCCAGAAACCCGGAGATGCACCAAAGATATCAACGTTTCAAGACCTGGCAGCTCCTCCACTGCTTCACACTTTCTCATGTCCAGTTCTCGGAGTTTTGCAAGACCACAAAGCCCTGTTACTTTCTTCAATGCATCACAACCATTCAAGTCCAGTAATATCAGTGTTTTCGGCAATGCTCCAACCTCCGCCAGTTCTAAACAATCGCTTATGTCCAGTTGTCTAAGGTTGGGGCAAACCCCTTCAGCAAATGATAATTGCCTTATTTTTGTGCCGTGCAGGTCTAACTGTTTGAGTCGAGGAAGCATGCACTTGTGATCAATGGAAGAGACAACCAATCTGCGCCCGCTCTGATCTGCTGATGTATCTATTTTTTCTCCAGCATTTCTCACCCTGCCAAATGGCACTTCTCGTACTGGACAATTCACTGCTTTCAAAATTTCAAGATTGTTTAACTCTCTTACACCTGCTGGTAAATACTCTACCGTTCCACAATCTATCGTGAGATTTGTCAGTTGTTTCAACTTTCCAACAGAGTCAAACAAACATTTCCATTTCCCACCAAAGAGTGTCAGTTGTTTTAAGCTCTTCAAGTTACCCAGCGAAAGCGGCAACATTTCTATCGAGGATTCTTCAGAGGATACTCTCAGAATTTCCAAGTTCCTTAAGTTTCCAATGGCACTTGGCAATTCTCTTAAGTTTGTATTCCACAACAAAAGTTTTTGCAGGGACCACTGATGTGTGACCTGGGGAGGCAATACTTCCATTTTCGGACAACTTGAAAGATCTAAGCTTTCGAGCGATCTGATATTTCCAAGAGTTTCGCTGGAGAAGGTCAACTGGGAGCAGCCCTTCAAACAGAGATGTTTAAGTCGAACTAAATTCCCAAAGGATTGTGGCAGCACTTCCAAATGGGAGCACCCATACAAGTTAAGATACTGCAGGTTCGTAAGATTCCCAAAAGAGTCTGGCAGCATTTGCAAATCGTAGCAACCAGTGAAATTAAGATGGTGGAGGTTTGTAAGATTCCCGAACGCGTTTGGCAGCAATTTCATGCTTGTGCGCATTCTCAAATGTTTCAAGGAGAGGAGATGAAAGAATTCTTCAGGCAATGTTTTGACAGGGTACGTTAGTTGAATCTTTTCCAGGTGCTTCAACTGCCCAATTGACCTTGGTAACTGTAGAAGATCAGGGCCAATAATATTCAATTCCCTCAACTGCAGAGGTGCCTGCAATGCACACTGGTATAAAAACCTCCACCTTACAGGAAAAGAGAGAAATATACACACAAACACCTTTAATAAACACAAAAACTACTTTACCTCGCTTTCACTATTCCACAGTGTTTCCAGTTGGATCTCACAACCCACCACTTCTAAAACTCTTAAATTCTTCATTGGAATCCAGCTAGGCAGGGAGTACCGACACCGCCGATGAGAGGAATCAATTTCCGAGCTCCAAGAAGGAATTTCCGATAACCCATGCGAGGAAGAGACAATTTCTGAAGCAATTTCCAAGAACCCATATGAGGAAGAAACAATTTCCGAGCACTCATGCCGCAAGGGAGAAGCAATTTCCGAGCACCCATCCGGGGAAGAAACAATTTCCGAGCAACCCTCTGGGGAAGAAACAATTTCAGAAACATGTTCGGAAATCCGATTAAAGGAAGAGATATCCCAGCGAAACCATAGAAGATTTGACTGTCTCAGCAGGTTGGACAAGCTTTCACACCATTCACCTTCGACCCTCAGCAGCTGCAAGCCATGGACATCAACAAAACGATTGCCGATTTCCACAGGGTTGTCCGAAGATAGGGCTGATGTTTGTATGTTAATTCCCCGCACCTAAATTGTTCTCTGGAAACTGTTAGAAACAAGATTTACATCCTTGCAAAGTCCAAGAATTTACATTGTGATGCAAAAACAAATTGTCTGAAAATAAATTTAAGAACACAACATAATGTCTAGGGCGTACATATGATTGGCGGAACACATTGTAGAAGATGTCATCAGTTGGGCGCCAAAGACGACGCTGAGGCTCTTTCTCCGCTAAAGCTCTGCCCAAGTCTCTCAGGTGATCGTGCATTCTTATACAGTTTTTAGTGTCGACCTCTACAAGATACTTGTTCAAGAGGTTCTGAAAACCGATGGACCCTTCCCAATCAGATCCGTCCCATATTCTTATGGCCTTATCTTTGTCTTCCCCTATGAAGAAACAGGCAATGTCTAAGAATATATCTCTCTCCTGTTCATCAAGGCTATCAAAGCTAATTTTGAGTCTGCTTTGTATATCTGTGGGAAGTACTTTGGATGTTTTGAGCAATTGGGCCTTCCAATACCGCAAGTCGGGGTTTTCCGAGTAAAGTAGCGCCCCAATCACTTTGAGAGATAATGGTAATCCTTGGCACGCATCCAAAAACTCTCTAACAACTTCTTCAAATCCAACAACAGGATAAGGCCGGTGGAACGCATGCAAGCAAAAAAGCTCATAAGAATGTTCTAAATTCAGACCTGCCAGCTTATAAATGGACGGCTCTTTGATTCCTGAGACTGTAAGAACATTCTTACTGCGAGATGTAACTAAAATTAGGCTACCTGAACTAAGAACATCCTTCACTGGCGAAAATAATACCCGCAGCTGCTCAACAGAATCTACATCATCTACAATGATGAGAGCTTGACAACGGGGGACATGATGTCTTAACCTTGATATGCCTTCATCAATACTATACATTAGCTGATCCTGTCCAGTCAAGTCCTTATAAAGTTTACTTTGCAAGGATGCTAAAGAGCTCCTAGCTGCAGCTTCTCTCACATCAAACAAAAAGGAGGATCGTTCGTAATCTGATCTCTTACAGTTGAAGAATTGTTTAGCGAGAGTAGTTTTACCAACTCCACCAACGCCCACTATCCCAGCAACCCAGTGTCCTCCGAGATTGTGCGGTACCAACATCCTTTCGAAATCTTGTAGTTTTTCATCCAACCCAGTTGGATATGTGGCCACATCCAATGGTGGTTTTCTAGCCCTTTTCTGCACAAATTGCACGACCCTATCCACAAGTTCCCCCTCGTCCCTGATTATTTATGAATACATCCCACTAAAACTGTGAGAAAAATGTCTTAAAACATATATGCTAATCTTTCTATAAAATGTCGGACAAAAGGAATGAGAATTCTCACCCATTACACGTTTCCAGCTCCAATCCGCTGATTTCTGCAACACGAGAAAGTGCCTCTCTCCAAATTTTAACATTGTTGGGATCGTATCTCTTTTTCTTTTCTAGATCGCGAAGGGCTCTACCATATATTCCATCTTCGCCTTTGGCCGTCCTGATCCGTAGATCAGAAGGCTTCACATGGTAAAAAACCGGAATAATGCTTCTCCCCGATTCCAACATTAGCACGAGCTCTTCCAAACACCATTTTGATTCCGCATATTTTGGAGAGAAAATGGCTATATGAACAGAGGCCGTTGCAATAGCTCCTTTTATTTGACAAGTTAAGTCGTCTCCCGCCTGCATTTCTTGTTGGTCCAGAAAGACTCTGAATCCATAGGAATGAAGACGACGGTAGAGATGACTGGCGAAAGTTTTCTTAACCTCTGGGCCTCGATGATTGAGGAAGATATCGTAGCTGTAATTGTTGTTGGGAGTTGCAGCGCCGGAGGTGGAGGCGCAGGAAGATGAAGCGGATTTCTGATGATTCGCCATTAATTCTGATTGAAATACAAATGAGCAGCTGAAGGAGGAGATTGATTAAATGAGAAGTGAAAGGTATTTGTGTTCGGTTGATCTAATATTACTGCGAACTTCAAAAGGCGTACGAGTCTCGACCGACTTATTTATTTCGGGCGGATAATTTTTTTTAACTTTCTTTAAGTTTGGAAAAAAAAATTGGAAGTCGTCGTTTCACTTTTTTTTTCCAATGGAAATTAAGCTGTTGGGAACCCACCCTGATACTTCCTCACATAGTGGATGATATGGGAGTGGAAAGCAGCAGCCCAAAGGACTCGTAGCCAGACTTGAACTCATGATCTCTCTCCAACCTGGAAGAGTGTGCGCAGACTTGAACTCATGATCTCTCAAAGCTGTTAGGTTTGAACTGGAGACTTATCTACTACGCTCCAGGATGTAAAAGCTAAGAGGAATAGTACCTAGAGTTCTAAAGTCAATCAGGAAAAAAATGAGTGTCATGCGTCATAGGCTACGGACAGACGAATCGTGAAAAAAATGAGTGCCATGCGTCATAGGCTACGACAAAAAAAGGCTTTCTTATAAATAACCGGGGGTTGAAAATTATTTTAATTTTGTTAAGTGAGAAATTGTTGAATTTGTAGATTTAAGTGGTTAAGTTTGTATAATTTATTTATATATATATGATTACGTGAGAAATTATTGAATATATAAATTTAAGTAGTTAAGTTTCAACACACTAATTCATTTATATATTATATATTTAAAAATACAATTTAAATAACAAAAAATTACAATTTAATCTAGATTTATATAACTAACCAAAAAAATTAAAACCCAAAAGTTTAAACAATTTCTAAAAATTAAACAAAATATACATTAAATTAATTTAAGTTAAATATTATGTTCCAACTTCCTACAAAGTTAATAAATCAATATCTGCCAAATTTACATTAAATCAATTTAGATTAAACATTTTATGTTTTTGCCTTTTTCTAAACACAATACCAATCACATTTTAGCTAAAATTCAAACACACTTTTTGGTGATGAAAGATTTTGATGATGACTTTTTGAATATGATTCAAGATTTTGAAGCTTTGGATACCTGGTCATTACATCACCTTGTATAATTTTATTAAAATTTGGTGAAAAAATATTTTATTAAAATTTGGTTGAAATTTCTAAAACTATTATTTTAATAATTTGAGATTTCTAAAACAATTATGTTAACAATTTAAAATTTTCATCTACCAAATTCTTATTTAAACAATATAGATTTACATTTCAACAATTTTTTATCTACCAAAGTATCAAATAATACAAAATAATTTAAATACCCATATCAAACACCAAATTTTGATTAATTCCTTTAAAATATATTATGCCAAACTCTCAAATAATACAAAATAATTTAAATACCCATATCAAACACCAAATTTTGATTAATTCCTTTAAAATATATTATGCTATTGATAAGAATAGTCCCATTGGTGTGTTCGATATATAAAGATCGTGGATTAAAAAAAATATTAAAAATATTTGAATTGTGATTCCGTGGCCTTCTTTTATAACGTTGGGAAAAAAGATTCATTGAAATGGTTTGGTTTTTGACACCTAAAATATTTTCTCCTTTCAAAATATATTTATTGGGTTGGTAATTTATAAATATTGTTACACGGCATTTTCGCGATTAACCATGTATTTAATTTATAAATACATGGTTAATGGAAATGTACATGTGAAAAGATTAGGAATGTTTATTTTAAATTTGGTTTTTTTTATATAATAAATTATTTTAGTTAAATTTTGTTAAAGTGATTTGATGGTTTTGTTTTGTAAGGCAGTCAAAGTTCGAAACTCTTGGGAGGAGACACTCAAAAAAATCTAACTATGATAAGAGTTGATGTGGCCCAAGCCGAGTGCCAATGATTTTGAGGACTTAAATGTCTCTTATGGTGGTGTCTTAAACCAAGGGCTAATCCCGTGGATAACGGACATGCTAGTACTAAATAGTCATGTAAAGTTATTTGAATTAATACTTGGTAGAATTGTTTTTCCCCTTTGTACAAGTGGTAGAATCTTTCCCATGCTTACTTGAAATCTTATTCATGGAATTTATGTTTAGATAGTAGATCATGAGAATTTTGATGGTTTAAATTTAACTATACTTGTATTTTGTTTCTTGAGGTTGTTTGTTCGTTCTAGATAAGAGCATATAGGTTTTGGGGGTAAATGACATCAAATGATTTTGGGAAATGGAGGTATCTCCATTGTATGGTATGGTAGTTTCTACTCCTTTCAAATCATCTTTTATAATAGCAAGTTGTTTCTTGAATCTTAATAACACCCAAAGATAGATGTTAAGTGCTTTTTATATTGAGGTTGATTGTAGGTAAAGCATTGTTTTTTATCATTGGTTTATTAGGATGTAGAATATTGTGTACTCTCTATAGTATTGTATCTTATCTCTGGAGGGTTGTATCCCGTTTTAGTAGAGACGTTGTGTCAGTTTGTTATTGGAGGGGATAAGAGGATGGCTCCAATAGGATTACACATGAATTATGGAAGAAGGGTAGGAGAAATATAGGAAACCAAAGGGATATTGACATATACGCCCTTCAAAGATTGCAACTTTAGAAGCAAGCCTACCTCAAGAGGGTTCAAAATTTGAGAACATAAGTATGAGTAGTTAAGATGGTGTCATTAAACCCATGGAGAGACTTATAAAGGATATCTCTCATCAAGGGACAAAAGTGAAGACAAATATCTCAAAGTTCAATGGTAAGCTTGATCTAGAGCTTTTTGTGAATTGGATCCAAGAGTTGGAAAGACATTTCAAGATGGAAGGTATTAAAGAGGGTGACCTAAGGAGAGTAAGGCTAAGCTAAAATCACATGCAACATTGTGGTGGGGTAGTATCTAAAAGACCAGAATGAGGCAAGGTAAGGACAAGGTCAAGGTCAATATGCGACCGAAAATGTTGAACGATTTAAAGGGAAAGTTTCTACCATCTTATCATCGATAGCATAGTTCAAAGAGTTTCACCATTTTAAGTAGAAATATTTGTTAGTTCAAGAATATACAACACAATTTATGAATTTGGGAAGATATGCATGAGGATAAAGAACAAATTGTAGCAAGGCATATGAATGAGTTGTGTTTTCAAATTCAAGATGAGTTGACTTTAGTCAAGATATCTTCCTGCTAGCTTAATAATTAGCACCGATAGTTGAAGAAAAAATGAATATGAGCTATTCTAGAAGATTACCTCAAGGAGGGGAGGTATGTCAACAATAGAGGTTGAGGAGAAACTACTTCATTGAAATAAGATGAAACAAAGGAAGGAGTGGGTGTAATGTTCAATAAGGAGGGTAACCTACCAAGGATGAAGTAGAGGAGCTAACTCGAAAGACAAAGTTCTAAAATATTATGTATTCTATAGATGTGGTGAAGAAGGTTACCAAGCCTATGAATTCCCTCTTGCAAATGGTGGAAATGAACCACAAAATTACTTGGTTCAAGGAGAGGAACAACTTGGTGAAGAAGAATTTGTTGTAACAAAGGAAGGAGAATGGTTGATGATAAGGAAGTCCTAGGCTAGCCAAGATAAGGAGAAAAACAACATGGGTGAAGCATCATGGCTATGAAAGAACATCTTTGGAATACTATGCAGATCCAAATGTAAGTGTTACAACTCATCGTTGATAGTGGTAGTACAGAGAATATAGTTGCTAAAGAAATGGTTCGAAGGCTTAATTTAGCTTGTCAAAAACATCCTCAGCCTTATAAGTTTCCTAGCGCCAAAAGGGCCACCAAGTAATAGTAGATTGTACATGTTTATCTTTTGATATTGGAAACTATCATGAGGAAGTATGGTGCAACATCATTCCCATGGAAGACTACCATGTGCTACTTGGGAAACCATGATAGTATAACAGATAAACCATGCATCATGGAAAGAAAAACACATATTCCTTCTCCAAGGATGAGAAATAAATTGTTTTTCTTCCACTCAAAGAGGAAGAGAAAAATAATATGTTGTTTGTGTTAGCTAAATAATTAATGATATTTGTGAAGGAAACTAAAGAATGTTATGCCATCCTCCCAAGAGAAGTGGAAAGGAAGTGCACTAAGGAAATTGTTCTCGAAGAAGTGGAGAAGTTGTTGAAAAAATATATGGACAACACTCTAGTAGATATACCAAGTGTGTTACCACAATTAAGAGGCACTACCCACCAAATATATTATGTACTCGAATCCAGTTTCCCAAACATAATTGTCCATATTTCATTTTATCTTTTGTGACTGGAGGAATCAACAACTGGGTGGGCTCGTACTCGCATGACACGGGATCGATTCCAACCACTACCACTATAACCTTCAGGTGCGTTGCACAACCCCCAAGCATGGCATACGAGCTAGGCGAGGTCTGAACCAACGACGTTGCAAAGAGTGCCTTAATAGTACACTCCATCGCCAATTGATCTACACCCCTAAGGGCATAGTTTTCCATAGGTTAATCCCAAAAGAAAACGAGAATTTAAACAAATGGATTGTTGATTGTTGGATAAAGATCTTGTTTGGGAAAGTTTGAGTCTATGCTTTTTTCCTTTAGTGGTCACTTTGAAGAAAGATAAAACACGCAGAATATGCAATGATTTTTGAGTTGTCAATAAGATAACAATAATATAGACTCACATTGATAAGAATGGATTCAATAGTGAACTATCGTAATGGAGCAAAGTACTTCTTGAAAATTGATATAAGAAACAATTATCATCAAATAAGAATTAGGGAAGGTGATGAATGGAAAATGACATTCAAGTCTAAGACCAGATTAGATGAATGCTTATTCATTCCCTCTGGATTAACAAATGCTCCCAACACATTTATGAGGATAATGACAAAGGTATTGAGGCCCTTCCCAGCTAAATTTTTTAGTGTTTATTTTGATGACATTTTGGTTTTTAGCAAGTCCAAAGAGTAACATTCATAGAATCTGTAAACTATTTTGGATGTTTTAAGGAGAGAGCAGTTATGTTCCTTTATGAAAGACAAGCTAATTTATTTGGATTTTGTAATTTCCCAAAATGGGATAGAGATGGACACTGACAAAGTGAAGGCCATATTGGAGTGGCCCACTCCTACAAGTGTAACCAAGGTAAGAAGTTTCTATGGGTTAATAAATGATTATATAAAGTTCATTTGTGGTTTTAGTGGGATAAACACACCTCTGATATATTTCCTTGAAGGAAAAATATTTATGTGGAATCACAAAGCACAAGAACGTTTTGAATTGTTGAAAAGAAAAATCACAAAGGCCCCTCTTATTACCAAATTTCAACAAAGTATTTCAAGTAGATTGCGATGCCAATTGAAGTTCCATCGATGTGTTTTTGAGATAAGAAGGAGAATAGTTTCTTATTTCATCTAGAAGTTAATTGATGCAAGGAGAAATTACTTGATATATGACCAATAATTTTATGTCAATGTTAAAGCTCTCAAACTTTGGGAATACTATTTATTGTCAAAAAGGAGTTTGTAGTATACATTGAGCATTATAGGGAAAATTTGAAATCTAAAATAGGCCTCCTAAGAAAAATAATACTAGCACATCCACATTAGAAGTGGATGATGAACATAGATAGGAATCATAGGAATCACCATTCAAAAAGTGTATTTCTATAATAAAAAAAAATGTATTTCTTTCAGTATTACCATATACAACACATACAATAAAATCCATAACTGGTGCAACTGATTCCTAAGGATTTGGAAGGGAAGTGTAATATGGAGGTAACAAAATATTTATTGTTGAGGGCCTTTGCAATTATTTGCTCGCAATATTGTTATGATACAATTCATTTTGGAATCACTTGTGATTGTAGTAGATAACAAGAAAGGTCAAGGCGATTTCACTATGGTCCAGGACACCATCGATTCAGTTCCAATGAATAACCAGAATAACCAAAATTACAAGAGGTGAGTTTCTTTCCTAAGAGAAAAAAGTTCGAACTATATAACAAATTTCACCATAGTAATCTGGGTTGATTTGAAAATGGTCATAGACAGATGCCAACAAACAAATAAATGAATCACGGTCAGGGTTACTCAATGTATGGTTGCATTTTCTGATTCATGATTTTGGATGAAAATTTCAAAAGTTGGAACAAACACATGAAGTTAGGTTTCATCCTCGATAACTGTTTTTCACTGAATGTTTGTTGAGGATCAATATAATATTTGATTGAAGGATTAAATAATTTCGAGATAAGAGACTTTTATGAACAAAAAATAAACTCTGTGACTCTTATTTTATCTACCTTTCAAGAAGAAGGTGAAAATTTATGCAGAGAAGTTATTCATAATTCTAACTGGCTCGGATGCCACTAACATAGTCATCACTTGGAAAGATAGCTCGATATCGAGTGATGAGATGTTTGTGTAATGCCACGAACACTGAAAAAGATGCAGTGAAAAACCTAAATGCACGCCACTCATAGTGAAAAACCCGAGGAACAGTAAATAAAGTGGCATTAATAATTGGATGGGCTTACTCAGGTTAATCATCCTCTTTAATGTCAAATGACCATGTTTTGACATGCAAGGAAGTTAATGATTAAAATCATAGCCTTTAATTTAGTGTGAAGACTATCAATATTCAGAGCATATCAAATCATATCCATATAAATCACATCTGTAATTAAAATATCATTAACTCTGGCACTTGTCAATAGGTGTAGGCCTATATCGGAGTAAAAGTAAGAGTTCTGAATTTTCAAAGAGAAAGAATAAAAACTACTTTTTTAATCATATTTTTAACTTATTTTCTTATAGGTTTACTCAAATTTCAAGTGTAGGCACTCATTGGGTGCAAAATTAAATTTCACATCCAATGAGTACTTTTGATAGACACATAGTGAGATAAATTAGAAATACATGAAAAAACATGTTTATTTTCATGTATTTTCATTTTATCTCAGCGTGGGTCTATCAAAAATATATAGAGTGGGTACTTGTTGGGTGTGGAATTTAATTCTGCATCCAAAAAGTTCCTACACTTGAAGTTTGAGTAAACATATAAGAAGATAAGTCAAAAATATGATTAAAAATAAGTAGTTTTCTTCATTTTCCTCCAAAAATATTTATCCAGCCTTATGGATGACATCATCATCTTGAATCTTATTGGTTCTTTTAAAGTTAATTTTGCCTTATGGATGACATCATCATTTTGAATCTTATTGGTTCTTTTAAAGTTAATTTTGATAGTATATTTTGTGTTTTGAGACCCAGTTTTTACCTCAAATTTCCCCTAATTGGTCAGCGTTGGAGTTCATTAATTTCCAGCCAAAACTTAACCAGAGACATGTTAAGTGGGTGAAACTTTTGCAAGAATATACCTTCATAATACAACAAAAGAGTGAAAAGTCCAATTGTATTGCAATTACATTAAGTAGAATAGTTAATATACTAATCACCATGTCAATGGAAGTTGTTTTTTTAGGATAAAAGGAGTTATATGAAGATGATCCAAATTTTGAAAAATCATGGAAAATTTGCAATAATCTCATTGAATTTGATTGAACTCCATATATATATATATATATAAAAGATGGTTTTCCATTTATAAAGAAGCAATTGTGCATACCAATGAGGCCTTTAAGGGAACAATTGACTAGAGAGTTTTACAATGGAGGATTAGATGGCTATTTTGGCCAAGACAAGACTCTAGTAGTAGTAAAAGAATGATAGTAATAGCCATCCTTGAGGAGTGTTGTCATAAGAGTTGTTAAAAGATGTAAAACCTATCAAATGGAGAAAGGAAGAAGTCAAAATATAGGGTTGTATACTCCATTACCCGTACTTCCTAACAAGCCTTGGATATATATTTGTAGGCATTGTTTTAGGGTTGCCAAGGACACAAAATGGGTTTGACTCCATATTTGTAGTTGTTCATTGGTTCCCAAAACTACACATTTAATTCCATGTAAGAAAACTAACGACTCTCAACAAATTGGTGATGTGTTTTTCAAAGAAGTTATAAGAATACATAGTTTTCCAAGTAGCATTACTTCAAACATGGTTAATAAATTTGATAGTTACTATTGGAAATATCTAGATGGAGAAAGATGAATACCAAAATCCAATTTATTTTAGCATACCACCCAAAATTTATGATTAAATAAAGGTTGTTAACCAGACCCTTGGGAATCTATTAAGATGTCTACTAGAGAGAGGTCAAAGTAGTGGAGCAAGCTGAGTTTACATACAATATATCTTCAAACCAAATATTCTCACTATTCCAAGTAGTATATGGAATCATCCCTAGAGGAATCACAAATTTAGTGAACTTTCCTTATGAAGGAAGAAATAGCAATGATGCTAAAGAGTATGTGCAACAGATGCAACAATTACATGAGAGAGTAAAGAATCACGTAGAATAGAGTAACTCTAGATATAAAGATCAAGGTGATCATTCCAGAAGGCGGACACAATTTATAATTGGAGATTTGGTCATAGAATTCTTGAAGAAATAGAGGTTTCCTTAAGAATATATAACAAATTAAAATACAAAAAATGGTCCCTATTAAGTATTAAAAAAATTATAGAATAACACCTACCAAATTGTGTGACTGGAAAGCATTGGGATATCCCCAATATTCAATCTTGTAGATCTATATTGGTATCAGGAAGGAGATGAAGAGGAAATGGAAGACGAAGTTGAAGAAATGGTAATTTGGAAGAAACAAGTACCTAAAAACAAACCAGATGAAATAGCGGAAGTACTAGATGAGAAGGTTACTTAGACCATAAATGTAAGTCATAAGCAGTATCCGGTAAAATAAAGGGGGAAAGTGTAAGATGAAAGTAGTTAGGTGTTTGAACCTAATTTCAAAAAAATAAGAGGATGCAAGAAATGTGCTACTATTTTGAGTGAGGATGCTCATAATTCTTCTCCTACATGAGGACAATTACGTACAACTATTTGAACTAACACTTGGCAAAACCATTCTTCCACTTTACACAGCTAGAAAAACCTTTCTCCCATGCTTTCTTGAAATCCCATCGAGAAATTCAAGGAGGGTTTAATTTAACTGTATTTTTGTTTTATTAGATAATATTGTTTTTTTGTTCTAGATAATAGCAAGGAGGGTTTAATTTAACTGTATTTTTGTTTTATTAGCTAAGAGGTTTAATTTAACTGTATTTTTGTTTTATTAGCTAAGATTTTCTTTTTGTTCTAGATAAGAGCATATAAGTTTTTGGGTAGATGGTAATAAGGGATTTTCAAGGATTTTCAAAGATGAAGGTATATCCATCGTATGGTATGTTTTAGATTATCTTCTATAACAGCAAGTTGTTTTTTTAATCTTAATAAATCTTGGAGATAGATGTTATGTATTCAGTGTATTCAAGTTAAGTGTAGGTAAAGCCCGTTTTTTTATCATTGGTTTATTAGGTTTGTTGTATAATATTGTGTAAGATATACATCGTTGTATCTTATTTTTGTAGTTTTTAACCCCCTTTTAATAGGGACACTATGTGAAATGGTCCACTACACTTGCTCCTTATTTCTTTTCTTTGAAAAGTATATCATATTTTCTATATAAAATGTTATGTGCAATTATAAATCAAAATCTCAAAGAAAATGTAAAAAGATAGCAAGTGCTTACACATCCTTATATGTCTATTATATCTCTAAAATCCTACATCAACCCTTTCCTCTAACTCAAGTTTTTCCATCCACATGGGACCTCCACCCTATATAAACATATTTTCTTTCACATAACTTATCATAGCACTAAAATCTCCCACTAAAATTACTTCTTCCACTTGTAAAAATTTAGAGATATCTTATTTTAGATACATACAGATCATCATGAATAATGCCTAGAATTTTATATATTAGGGATGGATGAGGAGAAAAGTAGCAAGCCACAATATTATTATCCTTGGGAATTTATTTATTGTTTATAAAACCCAAGTATGTTAGGTATTTATCTTCCTTAATAGTCCCATGGTTCTAGAATAAACACATCAAAATTATCCAAAAATATATCTAAATTGTCTACCTTATTTGAAGATGTGACTACTCCACGCACAAATCCTCAAGGTCTCAATTTCCTATGCTTCATATTGTGTTTCATGGTCTCTATCCTTGTTCCCAAACTCAAAGTGCATCCACTATGTTCAACTCTTAAATGTTCATTGCAAACTTGATGAACTAGTTTTCATTTATATAATATCTTGTTTTTCTTCTTCCTTGAGACCAATAATTATAAGGTTAAGGGTTTTTCATGTTTCTCTTGTTCTTTTCTGGTTACACCAGTGATGATTTCTTCCATATCTTCACTCTTAACTTATACTTCCTCCTCTTCTTTCCTTGTCTCATTGTTTAACTTTACCTTCTTTATGTTAGTGCTCAAATTATTGACCCTTTAAGAAAAAAACTTAGTTTTTCATTTATCTAAAGAAGATGGAATATTTGTTAAGCAATATTTGAATATGGACTTACATTAATTTGGAATATTTGTTAAGCAATATTTGAATATGGACTTACATTAATTGCATCTAAGAATGCATTTAGAGAATGATTTTGACATGGTTCTCTCATTATTGTCTTGGGGATATTACCATTTCATTGTGATATTCTATCTCAAATGCATTCTACTCCTTGACATGCCCCCCATCCCATGAGATTGGTGTATCTTACACCCCTGTAGATGTATTTGTTGGTTATCTTGGAACCCATGGAACTAATTCTTGTTTCCATGATTGTGGTTTTACTGTTTAAGTTATTTTGGTTCTAAATGTGGTGAATTTTTTTGTTGCAGTAGTACTACCTCTTGAAGAATTTTGTTTATTGGTTTGTTTTTCCCCTTCATCTTCGATCTAATTTTCATAGCTATTATTTAGGTTTATAATGGTTCACAAATTGGCATGTGAAAATATTTGACTCAATTTATGTGATATGTGATGACATTTGTAAACTTTTTTTTTTCTATTATATGTTTGACTTGGTTCTCAATTAAGATTTTATGCAACAATGTTGGTACATAATAGAAACATTATCATGCAAATCAACACAAAAACTTCTTTTTTCCTTGTCAAGGGTGGAGTTTGTTCAAGGGATTGATTTTCACAAAAAAAAATAGAGATTCTCTCAAACCCCCCATTCAAATTATTATTCTACAGTTTATCATTGTCAACAGACTTTCTTGTTGTTTTTCTTCTCCTATACACTAATTCTTTCAATGAATTTCTTGATCTCTTCGAGAATTGATTCATTGGACTTATTGTGAGTCTAAGTGAAAAGTTGCACTCTTTCTTGTGTAATGGTTAATCTATTTCCTCTTGTGTAGTTTTTCAAATATTTCTACTTTTATTTCCCCCACTTGGACTATGTCCTTTCCAACAATATTTCTCCATCTCTTAAACTTACAATTACTCACAAAGTCTAAGACAAGTATAATAACTGACAACGGAACTAATGTTATAATTTAATGGATTACATATATAGTCTAATCTATTGGTCCAATTGTACATATATAAATGCATAACCACAATAATACATGACTAATCTATAGAATATAATACACAAACATGCATAGATATTGGGATAAGAAACCATAGATGTAGCAATAAATATTCTTAATTATATCATGGTAAACCCAAAATCTCCAACCTTACAACATAGGAGCAAATTCCCTTTTATAGATAAACAGGTAGGAAATTGAAGGTTAACTCCTACTTGTGATATATGATAAAAACATTCTAATATTTGATGAAGTAGAATTCTATGTAAGAATTAAAGATGAGGGCAAGGAGAGAAGTTAGGGTGATGATTTCATACAATCAAGTTGAGTGATTCATGTAGATATTGTTGGAGATAATTATGGAGATGGTACAACTAAATGTCTAATTATGGCATAGTTGTTATGGTCACCTAAAGTTATATTAAGGAATATATTGTATAATAGAAACACATACAAGAATGGAATGATTGAATAGAAATTTCCCTTTCAGGGGTTTCTTTAGTGTAAAATTTATGTATCCCTTGCTTAATATGTGTTTGATTATATTTTTTGCTAAATCCTAAACTAAACATAAAGTAGTTGTAACCATTTATAATTATATTTAGTTGGTCGATTGATATGATAAGTTGACCAACTAATCTAACCATTCAATGGTCAATTAATCATCTAATTAAACTAACTTATCCCTAAATACTTATATTAGTTACAATAGAGTAATGTATATTTATATCTATGACAACAAGCAAAGTTATATCACTGGCACATGAAATGGGTTGAGTTCTTGAATAAATACTCATTTGTGTTGAAGCATAGGTTGAGAAGGTCAATTAGAGTTGTTGATGCCTTGAGAAGGAGGAAAACGGTGTTGACCACCATGACAGTGAGATAGTACAGATAGAAATGATGAAAATTTTGTATTAAAAATATGTTGATTTTTTCAATGTGTGGAAATATAGAAAGTAGCCATAGAGAAAACAACAAACTTCATTCTTGTATTTCTTTATATAAGAAGGATCTTAGTATATAAATCCACAATTATGCATTACGAGAGAGTCACCAAGGAGGAAGCTCATTTGGGAGTTCCATAATGGTGCTTTGAGTAGATGTTTTGGCATCAAGGATACCAATGGGTTAGTTTAGGAACAACACTATTAGACAAGAATCACGGAGGATCTGAAAAAATGGGTTAAAAACTTGTATAATTTTCCACCATGCAAAATGGAAAAACCAAAATATGGGATTATAAAATCCATTGCTAGTACTATAAGCAACATGAGAAGATATCAACAAGGACTTCATGTTGTGATTGCCAAGAATCCAACATGGTAATGATTCAATATTCTTGGTTGTAGATAAATTTTAAAAAATGGTACATTTCATTCCCTATGAGAAAACTGGTAATGTAGTAAAAACAAATGTTTTATTCTTTGTAAGAGTTATTTACATGGATTTCCAAGAGGCATAACCTTAGAAAAGTACAACAATTTTAGTGGTCATCTCTTGATCCAAAATGGATCTACGTAGTTACCAATACGACTTTATTGGTTCTTTGGGGAAGGGGATATTGAATATGGGATCTATTTGGGTTGACAATTAAGGGAAATTTGAGGTCTAAAATGGGCAATACGACTTTATTGATTCTTTGGGGAAGGGGATATTGAATCTGAGATCTATTTGGGTTGACAATTAAGGGAAATTTGAGGTCTAAAATGGGCCTCGTGAGGAAAATAATAATTAGAATAATAAAATAATGATTAAAATAATAAAATAAGAGTTATGAATTTTCAAAGGGAAAGAAAAAAACTATTATTTTTAATCATATTTTTTACTTATCTTCTTATAGGTTTACTCAAATTTCAAGTGAAAGCACTCATTGGATGTGGAATTAAATTATGCATCCAATGAGTACCCACTCCACATTCTTTTGATAGACCCACAGTGAGATAAACTGGTAATACATGAAAACGCATGTTTCTTTTCAAGAAACACATTTTTTTCATGTATTTCCAATGTATATCACCATGGATTTATCAAAATTATGAGGAGTGGGTACTCATTGTATGTTCAATTTAATTCCACATCCAATGAATGCCTACACTTGAAATTCGAGTAAACCTATAAGGTGATAAGTCGAAAATACTGTTAAATTTTTTTTTTTTTTTACATCACCATCTTGAATCCTATGGGTTCTTTTAAAGTTGATTTTGATAGTACTTTTTTTTGTGTGTTGAGGCCCATTTTTTCCCTCAAAATTACCCCAACACAGTTTGGGTCAAACACGGAGGACTCAGGCCTTAGGTTACTTTTTTGCATTCTATGGCTCAATATCTTTCAAAGAGTGGTTTTATTTTACAAAATGCAGCTTGTATGTAAAAGTTATGGCCTCGACAAGGTAATGATCTAAATATTCCCTACAAGTCTAAATGGTGACCATGTTAGCTCACCATAATTTTAATATGGGGACTTAGTAACATGTGGGAATATACTAAGTATTTATAGAAGCATCATGGAGGTTACAAGAGGGTTTTGAAACCTTAAACCTAACTCTAATTCTAAATATCAAAAACCTAACAGAATGAGGGGAAAGGGTTCATTTTCTCACTAAGCAATGGATGTCTTGTAGTATGAGTAGAAGTGTGGAGGAGATACTAATAGATTAGAGAGATAGGAACATGTTTTAGAAGATTGTAAAATACCATAGTGTCTAGATTCATTGCATGCTTGGATAACTTTCTAAGCTATATTGAAATCTCCATAATGTAAAACGATAGAGAGCCAAGTGCTTCATTGATGGTTGGTTTTCCTATATTTAGTTTCAAGGGTAAATATGTGTTTCATTGTATGGGGGTGAAATCACGAAGGTGGGTTACACTTTCGTGACAATCAGGTCTCCAAAATTCCAAAAAACATTTTTTCGACCGAAAGATATTGTTTTCAGCCGAAAAAATAAACGTCAAATCGAACGGTGCAATAACCGCCCCCTCGATTTGTGTGTACAAATTTGGTCGACCGGATATTTTCTTTCCGGAAATCCGTTTTCGGCCGAACTATATTTCGGCCGAAAAATAGTTCGGCCGAACTATCTTTCGGCCGAACAATTGTTCGGCCGAACATTTGTTTATATATTAACCACACATCGATATTGGAATGTTTTACAAAAATTTGTTGTCGTATGCTGTTGTGTGTTGTCGTTTGTTGTGTGTATTCGTTGTCGTGAGCTATTGTGTGAGGAGGTCGCCGGGAGGTCGTGAGCGCAGGGGTCGTCGAGAGGTCATGAGCGCTGGGGTCGTCGTTGCGTTTGCAACAGGTAAGTTTCTAAACAATCGATGTATGTTTAAAATATTTGTTTTAAATGTAAATATTTGTTTTAAATGTATGTTTGGACTGTTTTAAGTTTTTATTACCGTAGCTTAAGATACCTATTTAGTTTTTCTCATGTGTGAAGAGGCTGCATCGAATCATCCACTGGAGAAAACAACTTCTTATCGGCTATCACTGCTCTCTGAACGATACATTTTACTTTTATTTCTGCTTCCCTGTGTTCTTTTCAGAAGCCCTAGTTTTTTATATGTCTAATCTCATGTATAACCTTGCTTTCTTCCTATCAATTTAATTGAAATTATTTCATGTT
>ML800888.1:292542-323365 GCA_009831015.1 Picea engelmannii | reverse complement strand
TGGGTTTAACAATAGTCATTGTTCCATAATTCGGGCGTATTTGCATAAGCTAAAATGAGATCATTGTTTTTATAAAAAACAGAGTATTTCTAACCAACTTGAATTGAACAGAGTGATACCCATGATTTGGAAAATCATATAACATAGCATATCTTAACAAGTATCCTCCCGAAAACATTTACCAATCACAACGTCCAAATGATAACGAGATCGAATAAGATCAAAATCGTATTCTAAATTGAGCATAAAAACTTCCTGTTGGGAGTGGGTGCAAAACGAATTGAACTGAAAACACACCATTGCTTTCGTTATTTCACTCAGACAAACTTAGCAAATGAAATCCAAATGAATAACCATAAAAAATATATGAGCAAATCATATATCAAATCGAAACTCTTTCTATTTTAATCAAAACGAAGCCATGGACAGGATGATCACCGAATGGCAGAGGCATTTGGATGAGTGACCAGGCTATTTAAAAGTTGAATTCAAATCAATATAGAAAACTAGATTATTTAAAAAACAAAATGATGTCAAAACCATACCTGTGTAGCGACGAAGCTGCTTGATTATGCCAGTTTGGAATTTACAACAGCCGTGGCTGATTCCACGTTTTTGAACAGGATGGAGCCGGTTGTCTTTTGTTTTTTATCTGTCGCTTGGAGCTTGGCCTTTTGACTGGTTAGCACTGCAATCTGGTCTTCCAATGATTGAATCCTTGATTGGAGTATCGGAACATCGATATAATATCGTTCTAACCATGAATTGCATTGGTCATGGGGTGACTGTGTGGGTTTAGACAGAGCAGGTGAGGGTTTGGACAAATGACTGAGGGTTTCACGAGACTATTTAATACCCGAGTAGTTAGGGTCATCCTTTAGGCAGGGGGGTATGTTTGATACAAAATCATAAGGGGGTTCGGAACATAAACCTTGCGAGTAGGGGTACTTGCTAGCCAGAAAACGCTCAATATCCGAATCAGAATCCTCACTTAGGATGATAGGGTTGGACTCAGTAGAGGGTTTCGGTTTTTTTCGCGCCATTCTCGAAATTAGTCGGGCATTCCTTTTCCCTTTGGCACTTGCAGTAAGGTCTGCCTTGGGATTTTTTCTCATAGGATTTTTAATGGCCTCTGCACTCTTAGCTACAGTGTTGGGTAATTCATTAGGAGGGTCGGTTGAGGGTTTAGGCAGCAGGAGATGCAAGGGTACAAGCGGTTCGGTCTTGGTTTCAATTACCACAGGTTTATCAACCTGTGCAGAGTCGGTGTATTCAAAGCCATTACGGGCAATGAAAGCCCTCCAATTATCGTCGTGCAAATTCAAATGACAAACAACGATGAGCTTAATAATCCCATGGTGGAACAGGCTATTGTCAGCCTTGTGCCTCTTAAAATTCTTTGACATTTTATACAGGCTTCGATGAAAGTAGAAAGGCATGTTTAGAGGATACCCTATAAAAACCATTAGCAGACGCAGGTGGTAAAGGAACACAAGTCCGTATCGACCTTCACAGGTCACGAACTCCTTGACTAGCATTAATAAATCGTGCCATCGTTGTTTGAGCATAGATACGGGCATACCGTTGTCACAAGAGGTGACATTGCACGATTGAAACAGCAATGTCCATGGCACTTCCTCGACCTTGCAATTCTTAAACCAACGTTTTCTCGAGGTAGGTAACCCCGTAGCTGAGCTGATAAACTGTTCATCAATTTCTAACTGTATGTCGCCTATTTTGTCTCAAAATCCATCAAAGGTCATGGAAAACTGTCGTGCTACACAAAGGTTAAAACCCTCGAATCGTTTCACGAAGGTAAGCCATCCACTGTCTTCCAAATCTTGGCGGGCATTGTCAAACATTAATAGGGCTCGATTGTTGTTGGGTTCGACTCACACGACTGGTGCCATGGAGCCGAATGCATGGTAAGGGAAGGGTTTGAATTCACCAACACACACAGTAACAGAGCTACCCGAACCAACAACAATGAACGAGTCAAAAGGGATAAGCATAAATGCGAGCATGCGAAGGTGGTAGATTCTGCCATGAAAAATATTCATTATCCAAGTACAACCGCCAATTTCCATAGTTGTTCAATCCATAATAGTATTTCAACCATTAAGTCATGTGTACAACTAATGAAATCAAATGTGTATACCAATGCGCGCAAACGTTATTCCATAGTGTTCAAACATCCGACATGTAATTCGAAACCGAACATCAACTATGCGCCAATGTATTAATTCATATAATCAAAAGTTTAACCAAGGCGCCAAAATGATATTCATATAGTCGACAAGCCAAAAGTTATGAAAAGATTATCATAAGGATTATATATCATATAAAAATTTAATCATAACCCCTATGCATTTCATATAATCAATGGTTAGGCAAGTCATATAAAGTGCAAATCCAAAGGCTAAATTCCTTACAAACTCAATAGAACCAAGTTATACAATCAATCGAAGTATGAGAACCGATCAGAGGATCTTGCCAGTCATATAGTGATCAATAAAAGGTAAGCGCATTAGGCATAATGACAAAAGAAAAATTCACAGTTCAGATAATGATTGAAATGTGACTTCGAAAGGGGAAGTTTTCACGCTTACAGTTGTGAAAACTTAACGAAGACAAATGTTCAAATGTCGCAAAAAATGAAAATGTCGTTTATCTGAAAATTGCAACAAAATCTTGATGTTCGCAAGACATAGGTGTAGGCAGCTTATAGGATAATAGAAAAAGTGAATTGGCTGCCAACACGATGTTACCAAAAGAATAAACCAGTTAAATGAAGTACAACAAAACATGGTTGAAGTGGATGAGAAACTTCAAAAATATCAAGACAACATGAAAGATTTGTTTGATAAAAAAGATAAAGATAGGGAATTTCTTCCTGATGACCTAGTTTTGAATTGGGATGCTAGGAAAGAAGACGTTAGAAATCATGGCAAGTTCAATAACATTTGGTGTGGGCCCTTCAAGATCGTGGCTTTTGAGGGAAAGAACTCATTCTTATTAGAAAACCTTGATGGGAAAATCCTTAACACCCCTATCAATGGGCGTTACCTGAAGCATTTCATGCAATAATCAAATTCCAAATCACCATTGTACATATCAGTTTGATTTTCTTGTTTTGATTTATAGTTTTCGTTTCTTTGGTAAGTTTTTGCGTTCACTGCAAAAAGACCAGTTTTGTTGATTTCATAAAAACAGAAATATAAAAAACGAGTAACACCTATTGTTTCTTTTTCAGAAGTTTATGACATTTCTCATGTTTATTTTTATGAAAAATACTTGCTAATAGTTGAGAGATAAGGATATATCATAAACCAACACTCACATTTCAAAACATTGGCTTTCTCTCAAACCAGGTGATAAATAAATGGTTTACTTGGTTTAAAATATAAAGAAAATATGAGGTATGAGCTTCTACCCTACTGACCCCAGTTAAATTTTCAAGGGGATCTCACTAAATATGAAGGAAGTCTCATCCATATAAATATTGTCACCTGATCAACAACCAGAGGAATATAAGAATTATAGCCTAATCCTAAAAGTCTTCTCTGAGTTTTGATAAAATTAAAATTAAAATAAAAAAGAAAATAAAATTTATAAAAAAGAAAATAAGAATAAAAATACCTTAAAGAAAATACGAGAATCAATGAACAAGCTTGTGTGGGATTGAACTTGTTCGCAACAGAACATTTGAATATTCTTTCTATTTTATTCTTCCCATCCTCAAGTTTTGTTTTCCTATGATTCTCAATACCTCTCCTTGGTATTCATAGAGAGAGAAGACTTCACCTTAACTCTAAAAAATCATAAACATGTCTTCAAAATAATGTTAGGAGAAAAATTATACATCCCTTTCAACTTAACTAAAAGAAAGTATGTCTAAGCTAATCCTAATAACTTTATCTCTCTTATCTAGTTTTACACTGACTAGTTCGCTCAAGGTTGATCCCTAAATTTAAAATCCCCTATAAAATCTCCTCAATAGGTGAAGACATATTGAACGTTGGAAGAAAATTAGTTTCAGAGTATACTAAAAAAATTATGACAGACCTTTCCTTTGAATATCTTAAACATATATCATCCCTTGTATGTTACATACAAATTGATTTCCCCTATTTCATGTATTAAAATATAAGACGGATGGTGAAAGGAAATTCGAGAAATTGATTGCCCCCATTTTGTCCCAAAAAAAAAAAAGAGACGATGAAAGAAAATTCATTTAAATGATTGCCCTCATATCAACATTTAAATGCAAAATTATTAATTGAAGTGGTGAAAGGAATTTCAATGGGAGAAATAGATAACTTCACCAGGGTACTGAATAGGCTCGCTGGCAGTGAAGGAATATATATGATATCTATGTGGTTATCATACGTATCTACATGATATACTCTGACATCTAATTCTTTTTCAGTGAGATTTACATTCTGAACCAACGAGAGATCACCATAAAATACGCCACATATACTTAAACTTGATGCGAACGAAATTGATCAAAGCTTGATATTTCGACTAAAGTTACTTTGATTATCTTAAGATAATCCGAATACAATTTTAAGAAAGAGGTATTTCAAATAGCCTAACTGAAGGTCATGATGCAATGTGTTTTAAGGTTTTCTAAATTTTGGTTGAAACTATTTTTCTCAATATGATCCTTTTTCAAATGTGTTTCACATAAATGAAATAATGACTCCATTTACCCAATAAAGGCACTTGGTCTACTGTTCTTCTACATCTCGTAGGGAGACACAATCCATAGATGGATCCTATGTTGGAACACATATATATTTATAAACTTTAGACTTTAAATAGTTTTATTTCCCAGTTAAAATAAGAATAAAGCATTCTTGATTCTCACCGTTGATGAAGTTTTCCTTTTGATCGAACGATCATTTTTCCCAAGTTTTTTGGAGCCGCTTGATTATTAAAAGGTAAAACCCCTAGAGAATAATTTGGAGTTTCGATCTTCGGAGTTTCATCCTTCAGGCGTTTCAAAATGTCTCTCCTTCAAAGTCCCGATACGCGAAAAGAATTCGACAGATCCTAGTCACCATATACACATATACCTTCCTAATCACAACGGGAAATGGCCCTTCGGGAAAATGACAAAGATCTAACTTGTAAATCTATGAAATGAAAAGTCCCAAAATTTTAAACCTTGGTTAAATAAACTAATCTCGATTAAAGGTTAATTAATAGCTTCGCACACTCGGAGTTTGGATATTCACCATCCATCGCATTCTGAATTTATGAAGTCTGAACACCCGAAATATCGTAGACACTAAACAAGGTTAATTTAAGGTTAAAGGAAGTTAGCGAATAATTAATCACTTCATGGTTTCGAGCTTTGGAAATCATATTTTGAGCTATTATCGGATATCCCAAGGTCTGAAAGCCTGAAAATAATTAAGGTTAAATGTGATTAGTTAATGGGCTAAACACTATTATCTTATGTTAATTTTTCATTAAATCATAGTTTAGGTAAATTCAAATATTATTTCACATATCCCGATCACGGACCACCCACCATTAATAGCATTAAAAATCTATATATGACAATGATTTCAAATAAGATCTCGGAACACCGCCTAAATCTTTTCATTAAAGTTAACAAATACGTTGTCAGTGAAGGTATGCGTAAATTGATACTCTTAAGGTGAAAAATATATTGAAGTTTTAATTCCATTTTCGTTTTCATAGAACAGTAAGCTTGAGCAAAATAAGAAATTTTACAATTTTTTTGTAACAGGTAATAGAGTTCTGAGTTTGTGATATAATGGTTCCATGGAAAACAGGTAAAGCGTCTGGTAAAAGCTCGAACCCGAATGCAGACGTACTCTCAAATAATTCACCCAGAACCATAGATACAATGAAAACCTGGACGCACGTATTTGACATTCTACAATATGAATTCATCAACTTCCTAGATGATTCAAGAAACGAGGTAACTGGAACCCAGGCTATGAGACTCAAATATGTTGCTCAATCAGAACTACATAAAATATCCACACGGCCAAGGCTAGTGCCTTATAATGATATGATTGGTTGGGTACTGGAGAACATCTACATCTCGACCAGGAGCATTTGCAATTCACAAAAATTTGCAGTTGGGTCCTTCCGACCAGAACATTTTCAGGTAATGTAAAAATTGTCCCGAGTACCCAATTACTTTTATAATGCCACTTTACTGATGGATTCCGACAGAAAATAATGCGCACAATATGGAAATAACCTACCTAACTTGATCAAGGATTGGTGCTCACATCCTGAGAAATTTAGAGCAGACACCCATGGCGTATATGTTGTTGCATCATTAGAACCTCACATGATGTATGTAGCCATGATGTTATGTCGACTGTTTGGGAAGGAAAACACTGCCCATTTCTTATTACCATGGGTACTAATCATGCATACAGTAGCAGAGGGGTATTCCTTCGATTGGGACAAAATATTATCAGACAATTTGGTCTGGGAAATCACAGAATATCAGTCATCGAAAGACAAAGGGAAACCTGCCCCATTTTACATGTCGGCATACATCATGGATGTCATTTGTTTTGTGACACCATTTCCTTTGATGAGCTAGAGTTGGACTCTGGCCAGCGCCAAACCAATACATTTTTATAACTCCAAGTTGTGGAAGGATAAAGCTAAAGATTTCTTCTATGAAATTTGCAACTATGTGGTGGTGTCGATGCATATCGCTATATATATTTTCCCACCTCCCAAGATTTCAGAGAAGATAGTGGCCAACCTGGGAAAAATAGAAGATTGGTACATTAAGGAACATTTCTCTTACCTAAGGGTTTTTGGATGTTTCGTACCTCTGCATGCCTTACCAATGTTTCTAGAAGATCGAATGGTGGGCTGAGATGTAGCACATCAAACTGTATTAGGACGAATCAGTAAAGAACTAAAGGTAGCGCAGAAAAAAGTGTGGCCCACCTTTCCTTTGCAGGTTGGTACTTTCTCACTGTTAACTTTCAGCCACTCAAAGGTAGAGGCCACAACCCTAAAGGACATTAAGCTTGTAAACATTGAATTCAAGAAATACGACTCCCAGAAGGTCGTGGGAAATCACATGGCTCTTTACAATCTAAGGAGATACGAGCATGAATATTCCCCACAGGATGAGATATTCTGAGGAGAAAGAACTTATCAGGAGGTGTTGACCCGAGTCCAGACTCTGGCTCTAGACAAATTAGCTGAGTTCTATAATTTTCAGAGACACTGAAGAAATAGTTTGTCGAAAGTATTAAAGGGAGAAGCCACAACATATCCAACCACATAGGAAGTTGGGACCCAGAATTTAGAAGCAGGAAATTCTAGTGGACAAGACATTCAGGAAAATTTGGTGAAAACAAAGGTTTTGACACAGAAATTAAATATTGCACCATCAAATCAACCTAATGATCAAACGAAAGCTCAAGATGAAGTTTTGATAAAAAAAGGCACAGGAAGCATCGTTGTCTACACCAGAAAATATGGCTACTAATACAACAGGGGAACCACAGACCACCCAAATAGGTGACCCCATTATGTCTTTGACCCCTTTACATATCAGTCAGGGGAACCCAAATGCCAAAGTAGTATTTATAGAAGATCTTACCCATATTTTGGTGTAAGAAATTCCCCCTTCCGACTTCTTCTTCAACAAGAAGAGGAGGGTTGTAGTAAAAAGACAAATGCACCAAAAGGAGGGTACAACTGTCAAGAGATACAAAGTGCTATATGATGGACAAGACTTAGAGGAGGCAGAATTCGCTATGGAAGTGGCAGGCTCATTGGGAGATTTTGCCACAACAAATCAATATTTAGTTGGGAATATGAGAGACCAATTGAAGCAGAAGGAAATACTGGTAAGACAGTTGCAACACCAAATGAAGATAGTGGAGAACAGTGTGAGAAGTGAGATGAATAAGGGTTTTGATCAAATTAGAGCCTGTGACAGACAGGAAATTTAGTGACTCAAGATCAGTCTTGATGAGATGCATAACAATTCACAGGCAAGTAGATAAATGGCCATTCAACAAAGACAGTTGGTCAAAAAACTATAGGCTAAAATAAAATTGACTCGGAGCATGGTAGTGGATATGGTGTGTTCCAAGCCCAGGCATTGGAGGTGCACGAGAAGATGGAATCAACACAATAAATCCTTTTTACTAAAGTAGAAGTTGTCGAAAAGTATTATCGAGAGGTAGACCATTCTTTAAATAACATTTAACTAAAGGAAAGAGAGGCCATTGTAGTTCAAGCTACTTACCAGGAGGCAGTTGTGTCATCAACAAAGGATGAAGTAGCTAAGGTCTCTAGATTGTCTCTTTCGGAGAAAACTCGAGGTGATATAATACTGAAAACCTGGGAGGCCAATTTAGTTGAAAGTAAAATGTTAGCCTGGTAAGTGAAGAAAGCTTGTGAAGAAGCATGTTCATCACTCGAAAAAGAGTTACTAAACATTGAAAGAGATAGTATCTCTAAAGCCCTAGGGAAAATTGATATAGCAAATAATTAACTTGAATCCAAGACAAGCGTAGAAGAAGCTCGAGATGAAATCCTGCAATTGAAGAAAATTGACATTATCCACATTAATAAGTGGATAGTCAATCCTAGTCTGTGGCTACATTCTATATCTTTAGAATCTAGGAGAATGGAAGATAGGCTACCTCACATACAAAATAAGTTATATACTTTCAAGGTGAATGACACAACAACACCTTCCAGGTTAGTGGTGCAGTTCGTAGGCAGATGTGTTCAGTGTGTCGAGCAAGGAAAAGCCAACACATCTGGGAACAAATGAGACAACATGTGCATACCATTCACATAGGTCATGATTAAAGGCCAGTTTTTTCTGAGTAGGAGGAAAAGAAGAAGAAACGTCTTTGCTAGTAGGCAAAGAGACAGAGAAGATGCGAATGAAATGCAACAAATTTTATATATTGTAATATTTACTATTTTTTGAATTATGAGAATTCCAACTGCTTAGGGTTGAGAACATTTTTGTATAAATACATAGTTTGAGGACTTAACAAAGGTTTCTTCTTGCCGGATGTAATAGAGAAAACTCTCCTGTTGTGAGAATTAATACAAGTGCAGACTGAGATTCCAACCTTTGTGCAGTTTGAGTTATGTGTTTCTCATGTATCTCATATTTCTATATTTTCTTTATGTCATTCCTTGATAAGTGAGTGGTTACAATTTAGTATTACTACTACTGTAATCACATTTTATCGGTTGTTTGATAAGAAATCATTTTTTCCTCTGTATTTTCTATAACTAAATACAAGACTTGTGAGCTACTTGGATTACTGTATCTTATATCCTTTTAAGGGTGCATTCTTTATTTTCTTCTACTGTGAACAATGTAAGATTGATCTTGTATTGATGCGTCATTTTGTTTAACAGTTTTGTAAGTTTCTCCCACATCATTTGATTTTATAAATCGACTCAGACGACAAAAGACGGCCTTTGTTTTGTTCTGTCATTAATTTCATTTGAGGATTAATTCTTATATAACTAACAGAAGAAAAATCACCTTTCAAAACATTTTTTTATATTTATGATGCCTTGACATTACCCTTTGATCCTTAAGTGTGATCTTAGGAACAACACGATGTATGAAGGTAATTTGAACGTAGATTAATTTCTTGACTGGATAAGTTCTTTATATAAGTACTTTGAGTATGAGGAGATTGATGATGAAAAGAATGTAAAGCATGCAGTGTCCAGGTTGAAGGGATGTGCAAATTTATGGTGGAACGAGTTGCAAGTTGATAGAAGGAGAAAAGATAAGACTGAGATTAAGATCTAGGATAGAATGGTAGCTAAGCTTAAGGATAAATTCATACCCAAGGATTATCAGTTGAATATGTTCATAAGGTTGCAGAATCTAAGATAGAAAGGTTTTTCGGTGAAGGAGTATATCGAAGAATTTTATAAGTTGAATATAAGAGAAGAACACATGGAGAATGGTGAAGACATATTTTCTAGGTATATTAATGGATTGAGATAAAAAATCTAGGATGAGATTAGTATGATGAAAATGAGGAATGTAGAATATGCTTATTAGGTATCCCTTAAGGCAGAATAAAAATTGGCAAGGAAGCAGAGTCAAAGGAATAGGGGGAAGAAACCTAACAGAGGAGAAGGAACCACCAGAGAGACACTCCAGAAATCTACGGAAGAAGATGGAGGATTTAACAGTCAGACATATAGAGGAGAAATTTATAGAGGAAGATACTCTATAGGAAGGAATCCTTTTCCAAGAGGTAGAGGAAGAGGCAAAGGAGGATAAGTGAAGTTTTATGCTTGTGGGAGAACAGGGAACATGTCTTGGGAATGTCCTGAAAATAATAATGCAGGAGTTAGAGAAGCTCACATTTCCGAGGTACAGCAGAGGAATGTGGAGACGAAGATGAAAGCAGAAGCAACTGAAGAGGGAATATCACTGATGATGAGGAAATCTCTCGTAAATCCATAAAAAGAGGTACGAGAACAAGTCCAGAGGAATAGTTTATTCAAAATTGCTTGCAATACTAGAGACAAAGTATGCAAGGTGATCATAGACAGTGGGACAAATGAAAAATTAGTATCCACGACGATGGTGGAGAAGCTAAAGTTGGAGATGATATCACATCCGAGCCTGTACATGGTGTCATGGTTGCATAAAGGACATAAAGTCATGGTAAGTCAACAATGTAAAGTTGAGTTTAAAATTGGTAGTTATAAGAATGAAGTTTTATGTGATGTCATACCCATGGATGTTTGTCATGTTCTGTTGGGGAGACCTTGGCAATATGACAGGAATTTCATACATGATGGCAGGAAGAATACTTATACCCTTGAGAAAAATGGGTGTAGACATATGTTGTTTCCAATGGAATATAAAGGAGTTAAAGAGGAGGTTAGTTCGAGCATACTTCTCATGAGTGGGAAGGAACTCTTGAAGGAAAACAAAATATCACCAGTTTTGTATTTTGAGGATAGGAGAGGTCAGTATATCTCTTGTAATGAGTTTCGTGGGTTCTCATACTTGTAAGGAAATGATGCAAGAGGAATCCAGGGAAGAGGCCAAAGGGCCAAAGGCTTTTAAAACTAACAGTTTGTGTGTGATGGAGGGTGCAACAGAAGGATTCCATTGGAGACTGTCAAAGAAAAGGAGAGTGGACAGAAGCCAATTTTGTTCAAAAGGAAAAGAAAGAAGAGGAGGCCCACACAGTTGTGAGCCAAAGAAATATTCAAGAGGAGCATTCAGGTTCCATACTCACTCAGTGGGAAAAAGAGTTGAATATGTTGGAGGATTCGTTAAACCATCCAAAGATAGAGGAATACTACTAGAGAAATGAAATCATGAATAATAGAAAAGGAAACCTCTAGGAAGGTAAAAGACCTAAAGAAATAAAGAAGAAGGAGAAGAAACCAGTGGATAACATAAACAACCTTCAACAAAATAATTGTCAAGAGAGAAAGAGATAGTTATAGAAAAATAGCTAGCCAGGGGATAGGATGGACAAGGAAATTATGGAGTTGAGAGGGTTGGTAGAAAGGTCAGCCAAGGAGACATGAGAAGACTACGGTGGAAAGCTCAATAAAGCTCCACAACATATGATTTGGACACTAGGAGAAAATCCTGCAATAATAGGAGAATGAAAACAAAAACAACATCAGAAAGGAAGAGAAGAAAATGGACAGATCCAAGTAAAAGTTTGGGACCCTAGAGGATATCAACAACAACAACAGAGCCATGAGTAGGAGCTCATGATTTTTTTCAGTAGAGGAGTATGATGCAAGAGAATCATCATCATCATTCAATGAGGCACGATGGAATATGACTCAACATCTAGCGCAGTGCACTTTAACTAGTTTGGATTCCAAGGAGGGAACATCACTTTAATATTGAATAATTTGTAATTAAATTTCCCAAAAGATCTTGAAGCTAGAGCCATTGTATGTGCTCTAGGAGATTGTAATTTATTTTAATGCCTAAAGGATTGTATATATTTTGAGCATCGACTCATATCTATATTGTAAATGTTCATTTATTGTAATAATCTTAGTGGTAGGATGTTTTAATTATGATATGAAAGCACCAGAATAATCCGGAGGGAAGGCTCGAGAATCCCCCTCATGTATAAATGTATGTAATATATGCCCAAGAGAGGCTGTTGAAAAGAGAGTGAAATTAAATGTTGAAAGTTGTTGAAGGTTGTCGAAACCTTTATAAATATTTTCTAAATGAATATCGAAGAGAAGAATTGCTTCCAATTTTTTATTTTTCTTATCTCTGAGTAATTGGGTAATGTTATGTTATTTATCTTTGTGTTTGTATGTGTGTTCATCTGATGGTTAGTTGAATGAACACTTAATGTTAATTTAAGTTTCAATTGTTTCTCTTCTGAAATCCTGGTGCAAGGAGTTCATAGTGCCCACGCAAGGAGTGTGGAGGCCAAACCGTTTACAAGTTCGAAGTCTCAGGAGAGATAGCATGAGTTTACGCAGAGAGAGAACAAGGAGTGTGCCTATAATAGCAAGAGTATAAATTATTAGATGGGAGAGAAGTGAAAAATGTGCACAGTTTCGACACTTAGTTAAGTGTTGAAAAAGAAGAGAAGAGTGAGCGTAAGGAGCGCACATGTGACTTTTCTAAGTCCCAAGATGAGGAGATAAGAACAAGGTGTGTTGATATAGGTGGATATTGGTGGCCACCCACCTATTCCACTTGGACCCATGCCATTGTTTCTTTCATTTTTTTAGCTTCCTTAATTGTAGCACAATTTACTATTTTTAGCGGGTTTTTCGGGTACTGAACTTCCAGAGCCGTTTTGAGGCCCTAAACGACGTTTTTTGGGCATGAATGCTCTAACAAAAATAAGTTTGTTTCAGACTCAATATTCGTTGTCAAAAGTGTAGTCCTCGGATAGATATTTCTAACGATGTATCATGTGCATCAAACAGAGATAGTATGACAAAGTTATGACCTCGAGAAATTGATGTAACAATTTACCCCAACGAGGCCCATATTCTGGCGTTTCATCTCCTAGGGTTAGGTTTTTGGATGTTTAGGGTTTTCCATTGTTTCTCAATAATATATAGGCCTTAGAGCCTCATTTTAACATATATTTCAAAATCCAATAACCGCCACATCTCTTCTCAGAGATAAGCTACCAGCACCTGAGCTATTTTATTTCCATTATGTTTGTAAGCATATTTCAGTCATTTGTTGTTAATGAAATGAAGTTTTACTTCCACTGCATCTCTTCGTTTATGTGTATTTCTTTATTCCATTGTGTTCCTGCATAAATCTGGATCAGTGGTATCAGAGTATTCTGCTCTTTCTTGATCCTTCTTTGCATGTCCCCAATGAGGTCGGGGTATAAGGAGTTAGGGCTTGATTTGGTTGAACCATTGCAAGATCAACCTCGCAAACCCCGACGGTCGCCCATAGGGGAAGAAAATAAATATGAGGGATCAGGATATCCTATCAAATTATTGCTCGAGGAGGCCCTCGAGAAACAAAGGAACGCGATGATGGACAATTTTTCCCAGATCCTTCAACGGCTGCCCACTAGCAGTGCATCTACATCCAACAACCACTCAGGAGGCGCCACTCCTTTTAAGGTACAAGTAAACTTTGACATTCCCATATTTGAGGGCCAAATAGATGCAAATGTCATTGATAGATGGTTGATTCTATTAGAAAGATATTTCTCGGTTCATGACTTTTCCAACGGAGAAAGGATTATTTTTGCACTCCTTAAAGCCACACCCCATGTCAAGGACTAGTGGGAAACCTACTAGGAGAAACAGAGCGAGGGGGAAACCTCTCTGTTCTTGGTTGCACCCACTTGGAATTCTTTCTGAGACACCATCAAGGAACAATATTATCCCATGGGGAGATATGAGGACAAATACATACAATGGACTACGCTGCGACAGCAAAGGAACCAATATGTGCATGAGCTGACGAATCTATTCCATACCCTACGCACAAAGTTGGGTATCAAAGATTCAGAGAAACATTTGTTGTTAAATTACCGCAGTTTTCTTCATATATACATTCAGTAAGAAATGGAGTTCCTCCACATCTCCGTGCTTGGTGCAACATACCGGTATGCTGCCAAGATTGAGCAGAAGTTCAAACAGAAGAAGCAAGACTTTGGGTCTGTGAATCAGAAGCAAGGGAAAGGTACCCCCAAACTGCCAACCAAAGGACCAATTAGAAGCAAGGGAAAGGTACCCCCAAACTGCCAACCAAAGGACCAAACCAAGGCGGGGTGGCCCAGGACAACCCACCAAAGCCGCAAGAAAAGAGCAACATCATGAATCCAAAAAAGGACACGAGGAAGTGGTGTGAGTTCCCTAAGAGCTCCACTCACAACACAAGTGAGTGTCGGGCCAAGAAGTCATTGGTATCCGAGTTGAAGGCTTCTGAATCGGATGCAGGCTTCGACTCTGAATCAAAAACTGACAAGGGGAATGATAGGGGGAAGACTATTATCGATGTGGAGCCCAACGCCATCGTTGCCACCACAAAGACCCAAAATAAGGAACCAGAAGATCCAGAGGAGGTGGAGCGCCTCTTCCATTCCAATATGTGGGTAAAGGGTTCCCCGTTGCAGTTCATTGTCGACAACGAGATCCAAAAGAACCTCATCTCAGTAGAGGTCATGAAATGGTTAGGCTTGCCGACCACAACACACCCACAACCATACACCATCAGGTGGCTGCACCAAGGACGAGACCTCCGCATAAGCCAACAATGTCGCCTTCCCTGTAGCATCAAGCCCTTCACGGATGAGGTATTATGTGACATTGCTCCTATTGATGTTTCTGATGTATTATTAGGCCAACCATACTTGTGGAAGAGACATGTTGTGTATGATTCCAAGCCTTGTGCTATAATTATTACTTTGGGAACTAAGTTGTACAGGATACCGGAAATAGCATCGCATATAGCCATCTCTTTGGTTACTGCAAAACAATGCAGTAAGCTCATTGCCAAAACCAGGAAATTTGTTTTTCTGATGATCCACCCTTAGGGAAATAAGAAGACTGTGTCCACGACCTCCATATAGAGCCCCTCTACATGACAAAAACAGATGGATAAGGTTGTGGAGGAGTACAAGGACAACTTGACCTCCCCCACAGGGGTGCCTCTACACTATCAGGTCAAGCACCCCATCGATCTGACCCCAGGTGTGTCACTACCCAATGGACCAATCTATCGGCACTATGTTCTAAAGAATGACGAAATCAAGAGGAATATTCAGAAGCTATTGCATAAAGGTCACATCCAACTGAGTTCATCGCCCTGTGGGAGCTCGATCGTGCTGGTGCAGAAGAAGGATGGGACTTGGAGACTCTACATTGACTATCGGGCACTGAATAAGATCATTGTCCATAATAGGTTCTTGATCCCATGGATTGCTGACCTTCTGGACCAACTCAAGGGGGTGAAATATTTTAGCAAGATCGACTTGAAGTTTGGGTATCACTGGGTACCAATCGAACCCTCTGATGTGTGGAAGACTGCCTTCAAATCCAAGGAGGGCCTTTTCGAATGGCTATTCATGCCTTTCGGGTTGATGAATTCCCCTGCAACCCTCATGAGACTAATGGACGACATATTGTGACCATTCACCAACTCATTTTTAGTGGTGTACTTGGATGACTTTCTGATCTTCATCCAGAATTGGGAAGAGCACCTCCACCACATCCGACAAGTCCTCCAAACATTGTGGAAACACAAGTTGTGTGCCAATTTGGAGAAGTGCACTTTTGGCATGACCCAGGTTAAGTATCTGGGATACATTATTGATGAGCAGGGGGTGCATGTGGATCCAACCAAGATCCAAGTCATTCGGGATTGGCCAGCCCAAACACCCTAACAGAGCTCCAGAGCTTTTTGGTTCTTGGCAATTTCTACCACAGGTTTGTGTTGGGATTCTCTCATATCACTTGGCCCTTGAGTCAAGTCACTAAGGGAGGAGAGAAAGAAAAATTATTTTGGTCTTAATATCAAGAGAAGACATTCGATTATTTGAAGCATCGCCTCTGCTCTACACCAGTGCTCACATTACCAGACTTGCAACAACCATTTGATATTAAGACAGATGCCTCTGACTATGCTATTGGGGTAGTCCTTACTCAACAGGGGCATCCAGTGGCATATCACAGTGAGACACTTTCTGAAACAGTCCATAAGTATGCCACTTATGACAAAGAGATGTATTCCATTGTGCAGGCTTGCCAACAATGGAATAATTACATTTTGGGAAAGGAAATGGTCATCCACATAGAGCACCGACCCTTTCAGTTCATACAGACACAAGGGAAGTTGCAGAATGATCGCCATCAAAAGTGGTCCACATACCTGCAACAATTTCATTTGAACATTAAGTACAAGAAAGAAAGCACCAATAATTTTGCAGACTGCCTCAGCCGACCCCCTATCATGGCGCTAACCATGGTGCTCAACTCTTGTGGGCACGAGACTTCCAATTGGTCGCTTCTCTACAAAAGTGATCCAGAATTTGGCCACACATACACTACGCTCTTGGAGGGTAAGCAAGTTCCTAATTTTCACCTCCAGGATGCCCTGCTATGTCACATGGGACATCTTTGTGTTCCTTCAAGAGAGTGTTCCAAGATGATTTGGGAGGTGCACTACAGTCGGGTCATTGGGCATTTTGGGGTTGAGAAAACCATGGCAGTACTGCAAAATTATTTCTATTGGTCGAACCTTGGACAGGATGTCAGGAAGTACATCAAGTCCTGCACTGTTTGCACCATTGCCAAACCAACCATCAAGAAGCAAGGCCTCTACACTCTGCTACCTACCCCTAGTCAACCTTGGGAATCCATCTCCATGGATTATATGTTGGGCCTTCCTTCTACTAAGCATGGAAATGACTGTGTTTTTGTGGTCGTCGACAGATTCTCGAAGATGCCCATTATAATGGCCTGCAAGAAGAATATCACAGCAAAATCCACTGCTAAACTCTTCTTGGAATGAATGTGGGTACACTTTGGGATCCCACAGTCTATCATCTCAGATCAGGACAACAAGTTCCTCATTACATTTTGGTCCAGCCTCTAGTCGATGCTGGACACCAAGCTCACCAAGTCCACAACTTTCCATCTGCAAACTGATGGCCAGACAAAGGTCGTCAACTGGATAATTGTACACATTCTGCTCATGTACAACTCAAATCATCCATGCACATGGGATGAGAGCCTCCCCTATGTACAACACAGCTACAATCAGGCTCTCCATAGCTCAACCAGCCACAGCCCCTTTCAGGTGGACTTGGGATTCTAGCCACTATGTCCCATTGACGTAGCCATGCCATTTGCGGCTACTCAGGTAGATTCATCCCATGTCCAGTCTGAGGCTGACAAAGAAAAAATCTTCATTTAGCGCATTCAGCACATCCGCCAATAGGCTCATGACATATACGACAGAGCCAATGCTAAGTGTTAGCACCAGAAGTCACCCCTGGATTGTGGCAGGGGTAAGACTGATACCCATCAGTGTTTTATGTCACAGGTGGGTTTTAAGGAGGTAAAATGGGTGCAGACTCAGATCCTGAATGATGTTTCAACACAGGACGAGATAGGAAATGTACAGGGAAGTGAGGGCCACTATTAACTTTAGTCAGGAATTTGAGTTAAAGCGAGAGCAGAGGGAATACTTAGTGATAAAACGAGAACAAGACTGCTATGGGCATCTGACCTTCCAGCAGCTTGAAGAAGATAAAATCAAGCTCGATGATGCTTTCAATCCCAAGTTTCAGACACTGAAATGTGCCCAAATGACATAGTCCCAGCAACACGATGATCAAACCTCCATCACCGTACAGCTACAACAGCTCGATTGGATCCTCTAATTCTGAGCCATCGAATGTGAGAGAGAATAAGATAACATAGAAAACTGGTTAAAACTGGTGAAAGCATTGTAGTGATCAAACCTACATCATCCTACAACGTCACAGCCCTCAACTGGATCCTCCAATTTTGAGTGTATTAACACAATGTTTACAAAGAGATGGAAAGAAACTGACTTCTATTAATTTGACAGTCTCAAATCGATTACATAACCAGACATAGCTTTGGTGTTAAAAAAAATTACAAAATGGGAGCTCTGCTCAACCAAAGACCTTTAAAAAAAATGAAAATTGCCTACATATACTCAAAATACCTCGCCACTGACAGCAGGAGAGTCGTTGAGCCTTTGCATTCAAAGCTTTACGTGTGCATGATTTTTTTGCAGATTGTGCACGCAATTTCTTGTCTCACACGGGCTCAGATCGGCATGGCTCTTATAGGGAAACCTATCTGCAAGGGTACCATGAGCTGAATACTCCAGACCCTCCATTCCTTCCATTTATGGATTGAGCCGAGGTTTCAACCACCTACTCAATTTACATTAATTTCCTTTCCCCGGGGAGTGGTCAAGACAAAATGCTCAGGAGACGACCACGTGCCTGCTCTCTAAGGCTTTGAGGCTAGCTTCCCCTTATTCTAGTCCCACCCTCAATATAACCCAGGGCCATGACCTGGCACCTCTCTCCAAATATGTTTTGAATCCTTTCAGTTATCAGGGATTCCCACTTGCTAAGCTTCATAATTCATGACATGCGATTTTACGAAATTTCCCTGCCCAAATCAACGATTGGATTTGCTTTCAAAACAATGGCCAATATCATCTCCTTAGCTGACTTTAGCCATCTGATGATTGAACAGGTGTTTATATTTCTCTAGGCCCACCTTCCATGTGACTGTGGGTTGTGACCTCACGCTCGTCCTGCATGATACTTCGAGGTTTCTTATTTCACGAGTTTTCGCCCCATCTCGACTTCGATATGATGATGCCCGAAATAGAAAAACGATGGTTGAGATCGATGGTCAGATTTTCTTCGAGATGGATGACCATGATATTTCCCTCGACCATACGAACTATTGGCTATGCGATGAGCGTTATCCCCTTTTCCCGGACCTACTTCCTTTGTGACCGGGTACTAAGACCATGGGACCAATCCAATGGCGCTTTCGCATTTCGTGTTTCAGAGACCTAATGCAATGGAGAGGTGAACCCCGATCTTCCAAAGTCCCAGTATCCAAAATCACAATGGGGCTTAATCGTTCACCACATATCCCTTGATTGGACGACCCAGATCTTCCATTTAATTGGAACCTGCCCTACCATGTGATGAGCGCTAGCCCCCATCCCGGACCTACTTCCTTTGTGACCAGGGGCTTGGACCATGGGCCCAACCCCCAAGGATTTTACATTTCATGCTTTCAGGGTTTTAGGCTATGGGAGAATTGCTAACAAAAACCCTGAACTTCCGACTCCCGAAATCGTGCAATCGGCTACCACCCGTCCCCGCTTTATCGGACGACCCTGATCATTTTGGCGCTATGGGAACTATCTCATGTTCTAAGATTTGTGCAACTGTGTGATCGCGATCAATCGATGGTTGTCTATCTTCTCCATCAATGGATCCTAGCCATTGGATACTAAAGTCACCCACCTTCTAATGTCATAAGCCCAAAAAGAGATTTTCTGCGTACTGCGCTTGGGCGGTTCTTGTGCAGACTATGGACCTAGATACCCTTTTTCCTGTGACAAGAATTGGTGATAACATTTGGCTCCATGGGGGATAGAGTTTTCCCTGTGATTCTCTAAGATCTCCTTTTGCAGTTCCAACCACCTTCTGTTGGGATATGGAGTCAAGCTTAAAACACCTTTCTGAAAATGCATGTCGAAAAGTAAAAAAAAAATAAACACACATGCTCCAAGGAGATTATTTATGTATAGTCCTAAACTAATTTATTTTTTACATGGGTCTAGATGAAAGCAAACTTCCACCATAGCCACTCCAATAACTTCCTGAATGGAAGTTGCTTCACTCTGTCGTTGATTGGTAACAAATGATGCAACCGTGAAAGCAGAACGGTTACATCCTTCAACTTTTCTCCAAGGGCTGAAGTTGAGATAAAATAGGGCGGCTCCAAGGTATGAAGGAAATGCCACTCCATGTAGTCATTGATAGGCTCATAGAATGGATGGTAGATCCTGGAAAATTTTTAACATGCAGCCTGATCTACTCCACGGCTACTCACACATCGTTCAATCTCTCTAGTAGGCCCAAAAGGGTGAACAGTCGATACATGTTGATTGATCTCAGGCGATGGAATCTCATTAAAAAATTTTGAACAGGAAATAAACTACTCCTCATGTTGCTCCTTTGGCTCTTCTGGTTCTCCTTCTTGGCTCTCCCAAGGGTCAGAATCATAATCATCATAAACAGGACCCGAGGGGAAATTCTGCTCTTCATCATGCTACTCAGTGATTTCTGAAGGCCCGAGATGGTTGATTTCCTCGTAATATTCCTTTTTAACAAACCAAGGATAAGGCTCTGCAGTCTGCTCTTGGAATTCCTGCATATCCATCTTGGAATCTGAATTGTAGTTGTCATATACAAGTTGGATGCTCCTCTATTCATCAAACTGTGATGAGGGGCTATATTGCTCCTCATCTGAATAATCATCAAAGATTGGGGCAGTAGGTACGTCAGGAGTAGGATGCAAGGCCTCTACATCTATGGAATATTCAATACTATCATCATCCATAGGGTTGTCAATAACATCCTCTTCAAGAGATGGGAAATCCTCTGCGCTTTCTCTATATTCCAACCTTTCTAGTTTGGCAGAGAGAGATTCAATCAGCTCCATTACTTCACCCATAGCATTTTCTTCCTCCATATGGTCCTCATCCCTACAGTATTCATCATCACAACCTTCATAATACATATCCATGTCTTTCTCACTATCCTCACATTCCTTACAATAGTTATGATAGATAAACTCATAGGAATAAAACTTTTGACAGCGCCTATTGAAAACTACATGAAATTCCTTTAGGGAGGAGATGTTGGCAGGGGGGAAGGAGAAATACCACTCATGAGCATCTCCTGCTAATGACAACATGAAAATTTTTAATAATACATTCTCATGATGTATTCCCCACTAATGCATGAGTTCATGAAATTCATGGAGATGTTGAGCAGGGTTGTCCTCTTTACGCTCTCTAAATATGGGAAAATAATTGCCCCATTCATTTGGAGTAGGGACAACATTAGGAAAACTAGGAAGAACCGAAAAATTAAAAGGAGCAAACCTTCAAGCCAGGATCCTTTCCATTTCGAACCAGTGGATTCGTCGATCGGTCCTTGAATCATGGAGTCATCGGGTGAATGATGCGCAACTTTGAATGTGTTTGGTATTTTTTCACCATCAAAGGCCAGATCCTAATGTTTTCATTCCCCCAGGGAACTTTTCAAGCTGAGAAAGTAGATACTGAAAACCTTCTCGAGAAAGCTCCTCTGGGTCATCTTTCAGGTGTGCTAAAAGTAGCCACAACTGAAACAGTGAAGTGGAAACATTGGAGTCACCATAGTGGAGTCGCCAGAAGCACAGTTGCAATCTTCGATGTACTAGGTTCTGATGCACCCTCAGAAACAGTAAGCTTTTTCATTCAATCCCAGGGAAACAATTTCGTCCCCGACAACGGTGCTAGAAATTTTAGCACCAGAATTCACCCCTAGATTGCGACAAGGGTAAGCCCGATACCCATCAGTGTTTTATGTCACAGGTTGGTTTTAAGGAGGTCAAATAGGTGCAGAATCAGATCTAGAATGATGTTTCAACATAGGACTAGAAAGTAAATGTACAGGGAAGTGAGGGCCACAACTAACTTCAGTCAGGAATTTGAGTTAAAGCGAGAGCATAGGGAAGACTTAGTGAGAAAATGAGAACAAGACTACTATGGGCATCCGACCTTCCAACATCTTGAAGAAGATAAACTTAGGCTCGATGATGCTTTCCATCCCAAGTTTCAGACACTGAAATGTGCCCAAATGACACAGTCCCAGCAGCACGATGATCAAACCTCAATCACCATGCAACTACAATAGATCGACTGGATCCTCCAATTCTGAGCCATCCAATGTGAGAGAGAATAAGATAACATAGAAAACTGGTTAAAACTGGTGAAAGCATTGCAGTGATCAAACCTACATCATCCTACAACATCATAGCCCTCGACTGGATCCTCCAATTTTGAGTGTCTTAACACAATGTTTACAAAGAGATGGAAATAAATTGGCTTCTATTAATCTGGTAGTCTCAAATCGATTACATAACCAAACATAGCTCTGGTGTTAAAACATACTACAAAATGGAAGCTCTTCTCAACCAAAGACCTTTACAAAAAATGGAAACTGCCTACATATACTCAAAATAACTCACCACTGACAACAGGAGAGTCGTTGAGCCTTTGCATTCAAAGCTTTACGTGTGCATGATTTTTTTGCAAACTGTGCACATAGTCTCTTGTCTAACACAGGCTCAGATTGGCATGGCTCTTGCAGGGAAACCTGTCTGCAAGGGTACCACGAGCTGACTACTCTAGACCCTCCATGCCTTCCATTTATGGATTGAGCCGAGGTTTCAACCACCTACTCAATTCACATTAATTGCCTTTCCCCAGGGAGTGGCTGAGACAAAATGCTCAGGAGACGACCACGTGCCTACTCTCTAAGGATCGGAGGCTAGCTTTCCCTTCTTCTAGATCCACCCTCAATATAACCTATGGCCATGACCTGGCACCTCTCTTCAAAGGTGTTTTGGCCTTTTGGTTATCAGGGATTCCCACTTGCTAAGCTTCAGAATTCTTGACACGTGATTTTACGAAATTCCCCTGCCCAAATCAACGGTTGGATTTTCTTTCAAAACAACGGCCAGTATCATCTCCTTAGCCGGATTTAACCGTCTGATGATTGAAAAAATGGTTATCTTTCTCTAGGCCCACCTTCCATGTGACTGTGGGCCGTGACCTCATGCTCATCCTGCATGATACTTCAGGTTTTCTTATTTTGCGAGTTTTTTCCCCATCTTGACTTCGATATCACGATGCCCGAAATCGCGAAACAATGGCTGATATCAACAGTCATAATTGCTTCAAGATGGACAGCCATGATATTTCCCTCGACCATACAAACTACTGACTATGCGATGAGCACTAGCCCCCTTTCCCGAACCTTCTTCTTTTGTGAGTGGGTGCTAAGACCGTGGGCCCAAGCCAATGGTGCTTTCACATTTTGCGTTTCGATGACCTAATGCAATGGAGGGGTGAACCCTGGTCTTCCAAAGTCCCGGTAGATGAAATTTTGATGGGGCTTAGTTGCGTGCCATGTATCCCTTGATTGGATGGCCTGGATCTTCTGTTTAATTGGGACTTGCCCTACCACGTGATGAGCGTTAGCCCCCATCCTGAACCTGCTTCCTTTGTGACCAGAGGCTAGGACCATGGGCCCAACCCCCAGGGCTTTTACATTTCTCACTTTTGGGGTTTCAGGCTATGGGAGCACTGCTAACGAAAACCCCGAAATGTCAACTCCTGAAATCGCACAATCGGCTATCACCTGCCTTGCTAGATCGGATGACCCTGATCATTTTGGAACTATGGGCGCTATCTACTATGCTAAGCTTTGTGCAACTGTGTGATCATGATCACCCGATGGTTGTCGATCTGCTCCATCAATGGATCCTAGCCATTGGATACTGAAGTCACCCGCCTTCTAGTGTCTTAAGCCCGAAAAGAGATTTTTTGCGTATTGCGCTTGGGCACTTCTTGTGAAAAACGCGGACCTGAATACCCTTTTTCCTGTGACAAGAATTGGCGATAACACTATGTGTGACATGATCAACATTGGGTGCCACACAACTTCTAGGTGGGCGACAAAGTGTGGCTACATTTGCAAAAGGAGTGTCTCGCTAGAACCTATCGAAAGATTCGCCCGCTCCGATATGGGCCATACACCATCACCAAGGCTGTAGGGGACAATGCCTTTGAGCTCAGTATTCCACCATTCCTTGGTCTGCACCCAGTGTTCAATGTGCACTACCTTCGGCCCTACTTTCCACCTCTACTGGACACATCTGACATGGAAGAACAACTCACACCAACATAATTAAACCCAGATTGCATGGAACAAGACACAACTGATCATATTATGGACACACAGATCAAGAACAATTGCTAGTAGAGGATCCAACTATATCGAGTTGTCAAAGTAGGCCAACTCCTTCACCAGGGAAAGTGGCTCACCAGGGACCAAGTTCAGCAGAAGTTTCCTCATCTCATGGCAGAACTCAACACAATGGGGACCATTGCTTCATAAGGGGGGAGGAATGATCTAGGTGGATATTGGTGGCCACCCACCTATTCCACTTGGAACCACACAATTGTTTCTTTCAATTTTTCAGTTTCCTTAATTGTAGCACAATTTACTATTTTTAGCAGTTTTTTTGGGTCGTGAACTTCCAAAGCCATTTTGAGGCCCTAAACGACGTTTTTTGGGCATGAATACTCTAGTAAATATCCATCCATTCTGGACTCGGTATTCACTATCAACAGTGTATTCCTCGCATATATATTTCTAATGATGTATCATGTGCATCAAACAAAGATAGTATGCCAAAGTTACGACCCCGAGAAATTGATGTACCAATTTACCCCAATGGGGCCCATATTCTGGTGTTTCATCTCCTAGGGTTAGGTTTTTGGATGTTTAGGGTTTTCCATTGTTTCTCAATAATATATAGGCCTTCGAGCCTCATTGTAACACAGATTTCATAGGTCATTAGCCACCACATCTCTTCTCAGAGATAAGCTACCAGCACCCGAGCTATTTTATTTCCATTCTGTCTGTAAGCATATTTCAGTCATTTGTTGTTAATGAAATGAAGTTTTACTTCCGTTGCATCTCTACGTTTATGTGTATTTCTATATTTCATTTTTTTCATGCATAAATCTGTATCATGTGCGCAAAGGTTTGAGTCCTTTGAGTTGATAAAGCTCATGAAGAATACTGAGAGTAAGTCTTTGGCGAGAAAATCCCTTTTGTTTGGAGGGGGAGCAGATGCGATTTTTTTGGAGTTAACATAATTTCTCACAATCGTTGAATTAAGGAGAGGAGTGTGGTTGTTAAAACCCAAGTCCCTCGGACTTCGCTGCTCAGGTATTTTTTTTGAGTTGTTGTTGTTGTTATCACTCCAAGAAACTCTTTGAGGTTGTAGGTCAAAGATACTTGGTAACTTAAAGTAAAAAAAAATTGTGTTTTTGTATGTGTGGATCAATGGGATAACTCAACTACAGTATGGCCTCCAAATAGTCAAAATGAATAATCAAATGAACCAATGCTCTCAAGGATCAATAATCAGATAATAGCTTTAAAATGGGTGAAGAAATCTATACTTATTAACCAAAACCACAGATGTGATGGGTCAAATAATATATTGAAGAGTACTATTAATTCAAACCTATGAACTGACTAATGAGATGACAGTAATTTAGCAGTTAAAACAAGCTTGAAATAAAGTACAGAAGAAAGGATGGAAATCTGATATCAATAGAGAGAGAAAATTGTGATTTGTATTATCATATGAAAAGTCTGTTACAAAATAGTATAGTTCCTGTATCCAAAATTGAACCCCCCTTTTGTCTCTTACATCTATGAGCTTAAATAAGCTTTACAAATTATTTTCAAGATCCTCCAAAGATGGACCTGATAACCTCTTTCCTTATCTCAAATTCGAAATTCTGAGGTGGCTGGAAAAGACAAACAAATATGGAAAAATGTTGCTCCAAGATTCACCTATATCCTCCAAATCAAAAAAGATATTGGAAAACTGAGAGAGGTTATTGAATAGAGGCCCGTTATGAAAAACCTCATTCATTTTCTAAAAATAGTATTCCATATCATCAGAATCCGTCCTTAAAGACAGTGACTAAAACAGGAAGAATGGAGTATTTAATTTCTGGAAAAAGGATGCTCCAAGATTCACCTATATCCTCCCAATAACAAACTATCTTGGAGAACTGAGAGATTTTATTGAATATACGCCCATTCTTATGACAAACCTCTTTCATTTTCTAAAAATACTCTTCCAGATGATCAAAATCTGTCTCCTAAGAAGGTGACTAAAACAGGAAAATCCAGATTTCCAAATCTAGTCATATTCCTACATTTTAGGATTTGATCTCTTGAATATTTCTATTTATCAAATGAAGTTCCACCTACACTCATGGATGATATTTGATAATATATATGACTATTCATCATCATCTTCTCCTTAATAAACTCAACCAAGTCAAATTTGACCTTTTAACCAGAATAATACATTTTGGAAAATTTATGAAAATTATGCCTCATCTTGTGGGGAACATTGACTGCCTTTGGGAGATCTAAATGAAGCTCTGAAAGTACCATTGGAAATATTAGGATGTATAGTTGTCAATCAACTATTTTAGCTTGTAAAACGAACTCTCCACGACTCAGAAAATTGATTTTTCCCAAGGCAGTTTATCAGCTGAAAAACCTGCACTTTCACCAGCTCACTACACTGTGAAAATAGTCATTTAGCCAGTGAAAAGGGAGACTTTCACCGGCTTACTACACTGTGAAAAATTCATTTAGCTAGTGAAAGATAAAATTTTCTTTTTTGGTAGATTTTGAGATGCCACATCATTTTTTCATTGGGTAATAATATTTAAAGCCAATCTTATATACTTTAAAACTTAAAGATTTATAAATCAATATTTACCTTATTATCATCTTATGATATGATATCAAAAATATTTTAGAATGAATTATTTCATCGTTAACAGTTGTAAGGAGGAAAAATCCCTAGAGTGAATCTACACCGTAGATCACAGAGAGAGTGAGAGTCGTTGGATCTCGAATGGTTCGGCGATCCGACACTCCATAAGAATTTGATTGTTGTTGTTGTAAATGTGTTGAACCTGCAAAGAATAGATATAGCTAAACAATAATACACGCATTTGAAGAGAGAATTGGAGAAAGAAGAAGAAGGAGAAAAATAATGAAAGAATTCTCATTAATCGTTGTGAATAATGAATAATTTACACATGAGATAATTTTTACAACTCAATGAGTGTGCACTAGAGGAGAACCAATGCACCATAATGGTGGTATAGAGTGATCTGGACACACACCAACAGTTACGGAAGTGAACTTCTACCTAGTCTAGTCTCTCAGGCAGTTACGGGAGTGAACTGCCAACTAGTTGAGTTAACTAGTCAACTAGTCTTCAGTTAACTGACTGAACAGAGAGTAGTGAGGAGTTAACTCAGGGAATCGAGGGTAATGCATCAGTCTAGTGATGATACAAATTCAAGGTAGAATTATCATGGTGATGATCCCAATGTTGCATGGTGAAAAAACCAATGCAACATCTAAACTCAACTCAACTAGTCAAACTGAAGTGTCAACTGAAAGAGAATATTCTCTAGGTAGAATATCCTCCCCTAAAATATAGGAGACTGGATAATTACTAATTATGACTAATAAACAAGGAAAAACCTTAGGAAAAATAAATCATACGTGTGTGTGAAGTAACTCCAACACCCCCCCTAAACATCACTATGGTGAAAATAAAGAATGGGTCCCGACAACGAGGCCATGTTAGGTACCCAAACACAAAATATACACTAAAATAAAGTGAGGAAAGAGGGAAAACCTCATGGGAAACCCCCNCTCAAGGTACAATGTGTGTAAAAAGAAGAACTACAGTTGCTAGGCAATTGTGTCCTTCACTCCAAGACGTCTTTGCAGAGAATGAAACTTCTTCTCAGTGAAGGTATTGGTGAATATGTTTGTCGTTTGTTTTGCTAAAGGACAAAACTATAATTCAATGATCCCCTGGTGTACTAAGTCTCGGATGTAGTGCATGTGGATCTCAATGTGCTTTGTCCGCTGCCTCTGAACTGGATCTCTGCAGAACTTCAGAGTGTTCTGGTTGTCACACCAGATGACGATCGGCCGATGAAAATGAATGCCCAACTCAGTGAGAAAATGTTGTAGCCACATATCCTAAATGGTTATGTTAACTACCCCTCTGTACTCTACCTCGGATGAAGATAGAGAAATGGAAAATTGCTTCTTGCTCGAACAACAGATAGGCCTAGAACCAAGACTGAGTGAGTAACCAGATGTGGACTTGTGATTAGTGATATCGTGAGCCCAATCAGAATCAGTAAACTCAATGAGATCTAATGTAGAGTCTTCTGTATAATGAATTCCAAAGGTGATGGTGCCCTGTACGTATGAAGGATATGCTTTGTAGCTTTCCAGTGTAGCTCATGCAACTCCTACATGAACCTAGAAACTACGACAACTGCATATGAGAAGTTTGGTCTGGAGTGTGTGAGATACAATAAGATCCCCACTAGCTATCTGTATAGTGTGTTGTCAACCAGTGGAGTCTCCCCTCCATCCTCAAGTTTGACTCCTGATAGGAAAGTAGTCGGAGCAGACTTGAATTATGTCATGTGAAATATCTCAAGGAGATCTCGTGCATACTTGGCCTGAGAGAGTTTGATGCCTGATGCATCCTGACTGATCTCGAGTTCAAGGAAGAAGTGTAGCGGACCCATGTTCGTCATAAAAAACCTATCATGTAGAATCCTCTTGACTATAGTAATCACTGAAGTCGAGCACCCGGTGATCAACAAATCATCGACATACAAAACTAAAAGTAGAAGTGAATCAATCGTCCTGAGCATGCAGACATTCTGGTCTGATTTACAACGTACAAAGTTATGTGACAATAGGTAGGAATCCATATTGGCATACCATGCCCTCGGATCCTGCTTGAGGCAATAAAGTGACTTCTTTAGTCGACAGACCAAAGATGAGTCCTGCATAAATACCTGGGGCTTATCCATATAGATATCCTCAAAGAGATCATCGTGAAGAAATTCATTCTTGACATCCATCTGATGAACTTATCATCCCTTGGCTGTCGCAATGGCAAGTTCCAATCGTATGGAATCCATCTTCGCTACTGGAGCGAAGGTCTCATCATTGTCAATACCATGAACCTGCTGAAATCCTTTGGCGACAAGGTTGACTTTGTATCTACCAATATGTCCATCTTTTGTGCTCTTAGTCCTGTAGACCCATATGCATCTGACAAGTTTCCTCCTAGAAGGAAGGGGAACCAGATCCCATGTTTGGTTCTCGAGGAGGGAGTTGTACTCCTCCTACATGGCGGATTCCCAAAAGGGATTTCCAGCAGCCTCACCATAAGACTGCGGATCTGAAGACTGAACCAATAATATATGCCTGGAGGGAAATGGTTCAGTGGAAGTGAGTTCAACAGGAGGCTCCTCGAAATCAGATCGAGTCCTCCTAGTATCGGCTGGATCACCAACGAGATCCCCTGCATCCTGAAGAGTAGTTTGTGCCCACTTGGACCTCTTCTCTGGGCTCTGCAACTGCATCTGGATGCTATGACTCTGCATCTAATTGTACTGACTCTAAACTTGAATCATCTGAGTACTCTAAATCAGAACTCTCATCTGAAGAAGAGTCGGCATGTGCATGCTCATCATCTCGGACAGGTTGAAGAATGAAAGTGCCTGCATACGGCTTTTGAGGTGCATGTGAGACAATTTACTCAAACTGGACACTTCTCTCAATGATGATTCGGTCTGAGGAAAGATCAATAGCCTATATCCCTTCACACCATCAGGGTATCCAATAAAAATGCACTCATTTCTCTGTGGATCAAGTGCCTTCCTCTTTTCAGAGGGAATCCAGGACCATGTATGTGAACCGAAAAGGCGATAGTTGGTCACTTTTGGTTTGAGGCCGCTCCAAGCCTCATAGGGGGTCTTATCCTTGACAGATCTATGGGGAGATCTATTTTGGATGTATGTTTCACAATTAAGTGCTTTGGCCCATAGTCTCTGTGGTAGTGACTTTGCATGGAACGTGCAAGATGCCATCTCCTTTAGAGATCTATTTTTTCGCTCAGCAACTTCGTTTTGCTGCGGAGTGTAGGGAACTGTATGTTGCAACTGAATCCCTTCCTCATGGAAAATATTGTGGATCTCATGATTCACATACTCTCCCCCATTATCAGTTTGAAGGACTTTGATCTTCTTTTCGGACTGTGTCTCAACCAAGGCTTTGAAATCTTTGAGGTGTTGAAAGACCTTGGAGTTTTTCCTGAGAAAGTAGATCCATGTTGTTAGCACTCTGTAAATTTTGTCTGGCTGATATAAAAATGACAGAGGTAATTGTTTCAACCTACTTTAGAGTTGGGCACTAGCCTACTCAACTCAGAGAGGGATCTCTCATGTCACTTGATATTTCTTTGATAATCATTGGCTAGATTTAGTTTGTTTTGGGGTTTTGTATAAAGTTGTTGGCATGGAAGGGGAGGGACACTCAAGGCTATGGAGTCAAAAGTAAATAAACAATGGCAGGCAATGGGAACTCTCCAGAGGAGAAAGGATAAATGAGGCAATGAATCTGAGTTGTAAATTGAAATTCCCAGGGTATAAGAGGAAAGGGAGAAACACATAACTACATCAGAGCATATTTGAAATGAACTCTGAATTAGCTAGGAATAAAATCACATAGTCTAAATTGCTTAAGTCGAGAGCATCATAAGATGAATTTCGGACCCTTGATTCTCCAATTTAAACAGAAGAAGATGAAAAATGGAATTTTAAAGACACGAGGAGTACACATTATGATAGAAAACAGAACTCATATCACAACCATTAGAATCTTTTCATAAAGAGTTCAAAAACACTTATGCATTATATATTCAATTTAGCTCCAGGAATTTACAAAGTCCTCCTGCTACAAGGGAAGGCCCCTCTCCAGTCAGTCCTTGTCTTCATTTATCTTTGGAATAACATATATAT
>ML800888.1:256817-292492 GCA_009831015.1 Picea engelmannii | reverse complement strand
TAACGTATAACAACTTTAATCCTATTTTATAGGGAGCATTATAGACAAAACTGACATATTCAAGGTTTTCGCTTTGGATGCCACATGTCCATGTCATTACAAAATTCTCTGAAACGTACTCAGTTTAGCCTGAGAACTATTTCAGATTAGCAATTTCTTCTTTTAAAGTGTCAAGCCAAGCCGGTTGGTTTTCTCCAACGCTCTCAACCACCTCAACTTTAACCTCTATCTTCTATCTCTTTCTCCTTTTCCTCTTGACAGCTCGTGAGTGATGCTCATCGACGTATCCATTGATGATTAAATCCTTCATGATCGGATTTAATCTGACTTCTTTATTTGTTTATGCCTCTTATGCAGGCTTTGAATGAAATTTTGTTGCTAATATCCGTGCAACCAACCTCTCTTTCTTATTCAATGATGAATTTTTCATATTAGTTGAAAATCTTGGTTCACTGGAGGCCACTTGGTCTGTTTTATCCATTTTTCTCGATTTTTCTGAAAACATAAGCTTATCTCCCTTAACTGCACAGAAATTAGGAAGTTGATCCGGTTGGTAATTACTTCATTCGGGAACGGAGCGTCGATTTCCCAAAACAGAGTAATATCATCCATATTTTGAAAGATGGTCGTCATTGAGTACCAATCACAGATTACTGACGAAAGTACTTGCCAGGACAACGGCCTATCACACTCGGCTATCAGTTTCAAATGATGAGCCTTCGAATCATTTTTCTGGCGGCGCTTACCAGACGTTGCACAGCATAAAGTACTCGAACAATTGTACTGATGTGATTCGACGGGCTGTCAACTCTCCCTTTTCACACGCGATCTTTGGATGCGACATGTATCAAATGATTTTCTAACATGGGAAATCGGGGTGGGCTTGGGTGGTTTCATGCCTACTCGCTCTTCCCCCTGATATGTATTTGGTGGCGCCACGTACCCTTCAGAACAAAACTGTGGTATTCTTATCGACCCGCCTCCAGGATATTAACCGGTGCGCTATTTCTCCACCCGATGTGTCCTTCGACCATTGATTTGGAAGCACTCAGCGCTCATGATCGCGATCTGTTAGGCTCCATATAATCCACCTTTCCACTATATTTAGCCATGTTTTCCGAATGTGGCTTCTCCATACTAACTTAGCCTCCTGCTAAGTTTTGAGACTGGGTCTCCAAAAGAAAATTTTACAGTGATAACACATGTAAAACGTGAGAAATCATCAACAAAAATGAGAACAAGCCTCGCTTTTCTGATGGATGGATGCGGAAAAGGACCCATAAGGTCACTGTGGATCATATCTAAAGGTGCGGAAGCTCACTGAGACTTTCCTTTGTCGAATTTATCTTGAGGGTGTTTTCCGATAATACATCCCTCACATACTCCCTTGGAGAAATGGATGTCTAGTAGACCATCAACCAATCTTTTCTTGCTAAGTTGTTGCATGTATCTGAAATTCAAATGTCCAAAACTTTTGTGCCAAATCCTACTACTTTCATCAGCATGAGTAACCAGTAAATAAAAATCAGGTTCAATGAATTCAGAAAAATTATACAATCTAGACTGATGATTTACCTCACCGGTAGCAACCCTGGAATTGGTTTGCATGACATAGATTTCCACATAATTTGGTGTGAATTTGAATTTCTTTCTGATGTCGAAATTATTCATCTGATACATGGAGAGAAGGTTGACAAAAAGTTTGGGAATGTGAAACACATTCTCGAATCTTCCGTTGGTGAGTTCAATCCTTCCTTTGCCGATGACTTCGACAGAAGAGTTGTCCCCCATCAGAATGGGAGGACCTTTGCATGTATCCAAAGAAGAATATACTTCTTTTGAGGTATCCATGTGAGGTGATTCTCCTGAATTGACGATCCAAGCATCGGGAGAGGAGTTGATGGCAATCAAGGCATGGACAGAATTGTCTTTCTTGGAATTTAGATCTTCTGGCTTCTTATTCTTGGCACCCTCAGGGATGCAATCTCCAAGGTTGTTTTTCTAAAGTATTTGAGACATCATATCTATTTGTTTTTGCATGCATGCGGATTCCGAATGGAATCCTTTGTGACAATACGTGCATTTCTCCCCTTTTCTTCCCTTCTCTCCTTTGGATCCGAAGGCATCGGTGAACAGTTTTGTGTACCCTTCCTTCTTCGGATGTGCATGAGCTTTCCATTTATCTTTATATTTATATTTCTTATATTTTTGAATGCCATCATGCATAGTGAGTGCATGCTCCCTTGGGCCTTTGATTGGGCCCATGTTGATGAGCTTGGTTTTCTCTTGTGTCAGGGATTCGATAAAGTCCTCAAGAGAAGGCATCTTCCAGGTGGATCCAGAGGTGAATATGATAGTATGGAATGTGGATACGAATACAGATAATTTAGGACCAAGCTTGGAGAGAATGGTGAGAACCATTTGTTTCTCCTCCTTCGATTTATCAACCCCGCAAGCTTTGAGTTGCGACAATAAATCCTTGAATTTTGTAAAGAAATATTGGATATTATCGAAGCTTTTTGGATCCAATGTGAGCAGATCCGCCTCCAGCATGTATCCCCTCATCTCATCATGTTTTCCAAAGATCCCTTACAAGGTGTTCCAGGCTTCATTGGGAGTCTTACAGGAAGATATATGAAAAAGGAGATCGGGAGAAATAAGACTGCAAATTGTTCCGAGTGCCTCATCCATGTGATTTAAATACTTGGATTTTTCTATTGTTGATTTTGGTTCTGTATTTGTATTCAAGGTTAACCTGTACAACCCTCTAGTTCATATATTTATGGCTATTTTCTCCTTCCATGAAAAATAGTTGTAAGGTGTAAGAATGAATTCTTTTTGGAAATCCATCTTTCCGTTGTCTTCAATATTTTGTACCTGCAAAACAATTTGGTGTAGCTTTTTCTTAGCAGTCCATCGGCTCTGATACCATGTAAATGTGTTGAAACTACACATAATAGATCTATATAAACAATAATACACACATTTGCAAAGAGAAATGGAGAAAGAAAAAGAAGGAGAGAAAGAATGAAATAATTCTCATTAATCGTTGTGAATAATGAATAATTTACACATGATATACTTTGTATAACTCAATGAGTGTACACTGGAGGAGAACCAATGCACCATAGTGGTGGTCTAGAGTGATCTAGACACACACCAGAAGTTACAGGAGTGAAATTCCACCTAGTCTAGTCTCTCAGGCAGTTACAGGAGTGAACTGCCACCTAGTTGAGTTAATTAGTCAACTAATCTTCAGTTAACTGACTAAAAAAGAGTAGTGAGGAGCTAACTAAGGGAATCAAGGTTAATGTGGTAGTTTGGAGATGATACCAAGGCAAGGTAGAATTATCATGGTGATGATCCCAATGTTTCATGGTGACAAAACCAAAGAAACATCTAAACTCAACGTCAAACTGAAGTGTCAATTGAAAGAGAATATTCTCTAGGTGGAATATTTTCCCCTAAAATATAGGAGACTGGATAATGACTAATTATGACTAATAAACAAGGAAAAACGTTAGGAAAAATAAATCCTAGGTGTGTTTGAAGTAACTCCAACAGTTGCATGTAGTGGAGAATCCTTCAGAGTCCCGAATTCTGGATTAAATCCTGACCGTTGGTTGTTGGGTACACATTTCCATAGATCCTCAAGTGTTTGGAAAATGGCATTCTGGAAGAAAGAGTTGGTTAAGGTGGGAAACATATTGAAGCCTAGATTCTAGAGTGAACATGGACCGTTGATCTGAGGTGAATGTCAGCCATTAGATCTGTGGATTCAGCCCTTTGTGAGTTCATAGGTATTGTGTGTTGGAGGCGTAGAAAGTCCCGAAGCCCAAATCCCCAGAGTTCATGTGATTTGTAGATCTTGGCAAGGGGTGTAGACCGTTGATCCCCGAACTCTTTGGGAGTTCTCGAGTTCAGCGTTTGGGATAATTGGAGTGTGTTGTGGGTAAATCTTTTTAAGCTCAAAGTTCTGGAGCGTCGAAGTTTCCGCTTCCAAATTTTATCCAAAGGTTTTTGGACCAAGTTCACGTGCACGACTTCGTTGTTCAAGAAGACCCTCAAGAATATGAATTTTCACTTAGGAAAAGAAGGAAATTCCTGTGGTAAAGAATTATAAGGTTCAATGAGGACTCGAGAGCCACTTCGGCTCCTATGTAAATTGATCCTAGACTGGGAGGTTGCGCGAGCCCAGGGGGGGTTTCATAATAGATTATTATGAATGCTTGGAAGAAATAAAAAAATTCCCTTAAGGATACATATGAGTAATTTGATGTTGTTGATTCTGTTTGGTGGGAGTATTTTTTCAATAGTCAAAGTGACATAGTGTCAATCTCAACAAATGAAGATACATGGTTGAAGACTCCATTTCATTGGCCAAAAAATATGCCAAATGAATCTGAAGAAACAAACATTGTTGAACAACAAGAATCTCAAGGTGTTATTGAGTTTACAAAAGCAAAGTAAATAGAAATGTATATTGATTCAAAAAGGTCACATGCACAATGTGAAGCCATGGAAGACCTTTACAAGGGTTCAGTACAAGATATTAAGGAGGGTAGCATGATTGCAATCTTACTGATTGAATATTCACATGGTTATCCGTTCTAGATTGAAAAGGTTATAAATATTGAGAAAGAAAATGATAATGTTATTGCAATTGAAGTGCATTGGTATGCAACAAGTACACACCCATTCAATGGTGTGTATAAGCTAGATATGGTGGTTGAGAAACATGTCAATAGAAAGAGAAAAAGAAAGGGTAAAAATACAACTCGTCTTTGCACTCACCTCTTAAAATTAGATGATGTTGACATACTTGTTTATAAATTCAATTTGAAAAAGAGAGGAAAACTTCACTCCAAGACAATGGAGATTATCAAGAGGTTTCTACCACAAGAAATAAATGAAAAATGGGAGTTTGTTGAACCTAGTCGTAGATCTAAAAGGATTTTGACATCTGAAATGTTGGACATGCATGTAGATTCAGATGGTGCATTCATCGACAATGGAGAAGAGTATGTATCATCTACATATTCATCCAATCATTCATCTGAAGACAATGTAGACTCTGATGGTATTTCAGAATCCATGAGTCAATTTGAATAAGTGTACGAAACATTTTATGTATTTTTTATCCATATGATGTTTGTATGGTAACTAGAAATGAGCATTGAACTTAAATATGATCTTACATGAAGTTATGAATCATTTTTATGTTTGATGAATTATATGTTTTGATTATGGAGAAGATAATAAAATTTGTTAGCTGATATGTTTTTAATCTAGACAATATAGCAATACTTTTAAGAAATAATTTATGTTTCATTCAATGTAACTTGTATTTACTTTTTTTTATTAAAAGTAAAAAATTATTAAAAGGTGATGTTGAATTTTTAAAGTATATTGTGATATTTTCATGGCATTATGTATTACCTTGTGCTTTGAGTGATAAAGTAAGATTTAAAAAGTAATCATTTAAGGGTTGATTTTATGATTTTGTTTATAGTAATGATGAGTTCTTTTACCACTCTATAAAAATGTGTCATTTTCATACCCCAATTTTAGAATGGGTGCTACCGGTAGCAGTATCTTTCAATTTGATGGTTGATTTTGAGGTTTTTCTTTTAATGGTACCAGCTGCTAAAAATATGATTTCAAATTATCTAAAATTTTAATGTTTTGAAAAACAATATATGTAACATCATTTTGTTTTTTAGGTGTTGATTTTAAATTTTTTTTGAGCTATTGTCTGAGTTTTGAAGGCCATGTTTGAAAAATGATGTAATTTTGACCCTGTTTAAAAAAATGGTGCTACTTGTAGCACCACTTTTTGATTTGGGGGTTGATTTTGATGTTTTTTATGCAAAAATATGGATTTTTTGGGTCAGAGTTCTCGTTTTGACGTCACAGTTGTCGTTAAGTCAATAAATTTGTTCTAAGTGAAATATGCACTATCGATGTCAAATCATAAACAATTTGGAGCATTGATATACTCTCTATTGGTGATCAGTGATGAACAATTTCCTTTGTAAACCCAACTTTCCCACTGATCTCCCCAATTCCTGATCATCGACCATCGATTGTCGTCCATTTTTCTTCACAAACCTCAAGCTTCCTACGAATCTTGTCAATGAATGATCATCGGTCATCGGCCATCATCCAATTTCCCTAAAAAAACAAGATTGTTCACAAATCTCGTTGAACCCCAACCATTGACGATTGACCATCTCTTCGCTAATGTGGAAACTATGTTGACATGGCATGACATGTAGATGATGAATTGGCATAACATGTCATCCTTAGGAATCAATTGGGCTGACATGGCATGACACATGGATGTTGACATGGCATGACACGTGGATAATGACATGGCATGACACATCATCCTAGGGAATCAACTGGGACGACATGGCATGACACGTGGATGATGGTGTGGCATGACATGTCATCATCCTCTTTTCTCCATCATCCATCGGTAGTGTCTCTTAGAATAAAATTTAAACTTCACACTAAATCTTTTGACCCCCAATCATCGGCCATCGACAATCGGAGATGTCCCTTGGAGAAATTCAACACTTCACCAAAACTTGTCAATCCCTGATCATCGATTGTTGGCGATCTAAGTTATCATTTTCCCTAATTTCAACACTTTTCAAAACTCGTCGATCCCCGATCATTGTCCATCAATGATCAACAATGTATTTTGACCAAACTTAAACACTTCACCAAATGTGTCGATCCTCGACCATCAACCATTGGCGATCTTTGTTGGCAAAGTTCAACACTTAAACAATTTAAGCCAAAACCAAGGTGAATCTGGGTCGTTGATCTCCCAGCCAAGACGATATTGGCCATTAATTTTACTTGACTTCCCAAACGGTCGAAAATGAATACGAACCATCGATCTCCCTCATTTTCCAAACCGCTGAAACGAATCTTGGTCATTGATCTTGTAACTTTTCCAAACTTTGAAACTTTATCAATTTTTAAATTTATCACAACAAATCTTGGTCATTGATTCTATGAACTCTGCCCCACGCTACAATGGCCATTAAAATATGATTTTTTTTTACCTTCCAGGTAGAATTTGGTTGTGCAATTTTGCAAATCGAATCCATTAACTTCTTAGAAAATTTTGAATTATTTAAAACTTGAATCTGCACAGAAATTCAAAAATTTTCCTCTCCAATATTTCTGTTTCTCCCCAATTCTCTCAGATCAACAATGGATTTCCAAAATTCACACTCGTTCTAGCCCATACCAGTTTGATGTTTGAACCAAAATCTTTGATACCAATCTGTAATCTACCCAACCACCCACAGGTTGGCCACACTACTTCAAAATGCACTTCCAAACTGATTTTGAATTCTAATAACATTTAATTAATAAAGAGAATGAAATAATCACATGCAATAATCAATATTCATGCTACAACATAAAAGAAATGAACAATATGTCATGCATAGAAATAACCAACAAACATGCATATTATAAAAATTAATCTCAAAGATAAAAATCAATACACAACACAAATAAATATACAATCAAAGGAAATCATGATAAAGAGCACTTATCTTAAACAAAATCAATCATTAACTGGCTATAGACCAAGGACGTTCCACCCAATCCTAGATGCTTCTATTCCAAGTCTCAACAACAGGTCACCCTCTAGCCAGGGTTATGAATCCACAATGACGGTTCCAGGGTGTCACTTAGCTTTCCAAACCAGTTAGCGCTCAATCTCTCATAGGTTTCTCAACACACAACAATCTAAGGTACACTAACTCTCTTCTCTCCAACCTAAACCACCCAAAGACAATGAACCCCCTTCACTACCATGAAGTCCCTTAGGATTTCCACTTATTTTCAGGGCTCCAGTGCATCTGGTCAAGAATATCCATGTTAGGACTCTTAGTATTCACAACTATGAATAAAATTTAGTACATGGAAATGAATCTCAGGAATATTGGCATCAATTCATGGCTGAAATACACCAACAATTACTACAACCAACAAACAATGGATTCTTTCCCAGTAATTCATTTTTCCTTCCCAAGCCAAGTTCGAGAATGAATGAGGAATATTGAATGAGTGAAAGAGTGAATATAATGAAGAGTGTGAACCCCCAAACAACCCAAAGATGGCTTTATACATTTACTGAGAAATCAAGAACGACATGGCCTTTCCCAAGAATTTCATGTAACCACTTCTCTCAATTAAAACAATTATGGGTAAAATAAATATAATAAAATATGTATCCCCTTAAGCCCCCCTCTCTTTTGTAATCATACCCCCCTATAACTCTTTCCCTTGTTTTTCTTGCAACCAACGATATATTTTAATATTAATAATGATCAAGCATTACATTTCCTAGGCATTCCATCCTTTTTTAATTGTTTGGGCACTCCGACCTTTCATAAAATAAAAAAATACATTATTTAATATGGGGTCTCCAAACTGGGGTACTACATCAAACACATGTTTCTATATGAAAAATCATCACATCTACGGCTCCTTGTTTCCTCCAATATATTAAGTCACCCACTACATTCTCAACATTTTTCACCAAGGCACCTTCTCAATGCACCCCATTGGCCTCACTACCTCCATGATTCATTCTAGCTCAGGCTCATACATACATTCACCATGTCCAAGTATGCTTGAGGAGAAAACGACCTCTTCCTTGGTTATCTTCAACCAAGTTTGTTGTGTCTCCTTCACATCCTCTTGGTTCATGGATGGTCTCTTCACATGTTCAACAAACTGCTCTGGCATCCTCATCTCTTTGAGTTCCTCTGATCTTTGTTGCCACTCATCAAATTTCAAATAGAAATCATCCAAGTCATCCATTGTCTTGGCCAAATATCCAACTATCTCTTCAAAATCGACAAGCCTCCATTCCACTTACACAAACTTCCTTTCATTCTTTGCGTTAGATTGTCCAACCATCAGCCCACATTGTCCAAGTTCATCTCCATAAGGTTTCATGCTTATGTTGTCCACAAAAACCATCTGCAAGGAAGACATCCACGTGCCTCCTTCCTTCCTCCTTATGGTAGGAATCAAACATGGAGCCTTCTCTGAGAAAATGGCCAAACTATTCATCTGAGGAATAGGCACTACCTTTTTCTTCCTCATGAACTCTTGTCTGAACACAACTTCAAAATCTTCCATAGGAACTATTATCACTGTAATAATTTCTTGGAGTCCTAGTCTTGGGATTTGGCAAGTCGCTAAATCGATATAGGAGCGCGATATATTAGCAGGTAGGGTTACATCTGGCAGGCAAGGCTAGGTTTAGTGGAGATTTGAAGGTGGTGGGATCTAGTGGGTCGTGGACCGTGGGTGTCGCCAATCAACGGTCATGGAAAGCATCGGGCCTAGAATTAGCACGGGGTTTAAACTCTCGATGGCGAACCAATAATGAAACCACGGTTTCGCATCGAAGCTACGTGGCGCCTCTAGACACATATCGGGGGGGAAATCGGGTAAGAACAAAACTGCTCAACCATGCCCCGATGTCACATGTCCTAATACCATTGAATGTGTCAAATTCGAGGGTCGTGTGAGGAAAGGGACGGTCGGTCAAATCACCTCACGCCACTCGGTTGAGTACCTTTCATCCATGCAATGCCAGGTGAGCACCACTAGATAACTAATTCAAAGGCTCATCATTCAGAATGGATTGGCCGAACGTGACAAACTGTTGTACCTATAAGTGCTTTTGTCAGCAATTCATGATTGGAACTCTACAACTACTGTCATTCAAAACATGGGTTACATTACTCTGTTTTGGGTGATTAACGTTCTATTTTAAAATGGGGTAATCACAGGTCGGATCATTCAACTAAGGAAGATAAGCTTATGTTTTTTGCAAAACCGGGGAAAATGGATAAGACAGACCTAGTGGCCTTCAGTGAACCAAGATTTTTGACTAATATGACAAATTCATCATTGAAGAAGAAAGGGAAGTTGGTTGCATGGATATTAGCAATGAAATTTCATACAAAATCTGCAAAAGAGCCAGAAGAAGATAAAGAGATCAGATTAAATCCCATCATGAAGGATTTAATCATCAACGGATACACAGATAGACACGACATGTGAGATGTAAAGAAGAAGATGAACAAGCAACAAAAGATAGAGGTTAGAGATGAGGTGGTTGAGAGCATTGGGGAAAACTAGCATGCTTGGCTTGACTCTTTAAAAGAAGAAATTGCTAATCTGAAATAGTTTTCAAGATAAATTAAGTATGTTTCATAGAATTTTGTAATAATATAGACATGTGGCGTTCAAAGCAAAAATCTCAGATATATTATTTTTGTTTATAACACTCCCTGTAAAATAGGAGTACAGTTCTTATACGCTACTCCTTTTTGTAACTAATGTCTATTTTCAGAACTGTGGGGAAGTTGATTCGTTTTGAAAGCCAGATGTAATTTATCTATATATATTATTCCAAAGATAAATGAAAAGGACTGACCAGAGAGGAGCTTTCCCTTGTAGTAGGAGGAATTCATAAATTCCTGAAGCTAAATTGAATATATAATGCAGAAGTGTTTTGAACTCTTTATGAAAAGATTCTAATGGCTTTGATATGAGTTATGTTTTCTCTCATGGTGTGTATTTCTTGTGTCTTTAAAATACCATTTACATTTTCTTCTGTTTAAATTAGAGAGTCAAAGGTCTGGAATTCGTCTTATGATGCTCTCGACTTAGCAATTTAAACTAAGTGATTCTCTTCTTAGATAATTAAGAATTCATTCAATTAATGCTCTGATGTAGTTACTTGTTTTCCTTTTCCTTCTTCACCCTACAAATTTCTATTTACAACTCAGATTCATTGCCTAATTTATCCTTTCTACTCTGGATAGTTATAATGGCTTGCCACTGTTTTATTAATTTTCGACTCCATAGCCCCAAATGTCCCTCCCCTTTCCTACCTGCAACTTTATAAAACAACCCCAAAACAAACCAAATCTAGCCATCGATTATCAGAGAAATATCAAGTGACACGAGAGAGCCCTCTTTGTGTTGAGCAGGCTAGTGCCTAGCTCTAAAGTAGGTTGAAACAATTACCTCTATTGTTTGTCTATCAACCGGACAAAATTTACAGAGTGCTAACATTTTGGCATCGTTTCCTGGGATGAAGTTGGAAAATTTTCCCTGGGAAAGAAAGACATGATTGAGTTCTAAGGTCTGAGAGTAGTAGACACTTAGGCACATATTGGCTATATTCCTTCTCTGGCAACTCCACACATCAAAAGATCAGTTTGAAGGTGATGCCACTAGTAGAAGAATCCATAGATTTAAATTTTCAATTGGTGACTCCACTCTCGATGAAAGATCTAGCTTCCAAAACATCATCGGTGACTCTGCTATCCGAAGATGACATCCCTTGACAGAGGTATGAAATGTTACCATGAAGAAAAACAAGTACCTGAAGTTGTTTTTTTTTCAATACATAATTTTTTTTGTTATGACTAGCCTTTTGTCCTTTCATGAACATGCTAGACAAATTTTTCTTTACCTACTGCATTTCAATGGTGATCATGATAATCCTGAAATTGTATATCCTCCTCTTATCATTATACATATATCCCCTCATATTAGTACTAACTCTGATAAAAAACTCTCATATGAGCCATGTGATGACCATAACCAAGTTGATGAGCCTCATGGAACCAAGGTTGATACTTCACCTCCTATACTTAACCCAACTCCCTTCAAAGTTCAACACATATACAGACCCTTAAATTTACCCCACATCCTTCATGAGTTTCCTCCAAAACACTATGAGTACCTACATGTGTTTGATGGAGAACTTGGTGTCATCATAGCTGAAAAACACCTCCAAGGGTTCGAACATTTTATAGACTTATTTGAGATTGACCATGATGATGTGTGTATGAGGTATTTCTCTCAATCCTTGAGAGGAGATACCAAAGAATGGTTTAAACATTTGAATCTAGAGACAATTAGCTCATGGGAAGAATTGAAGAGTGTTTTTTCAAAGTTTTGGGGTAAGAAGAAATATCTAGACTTGCAACTTACATAATTTTATGCATTGAAAGACCAAAGAAATGAGACTATTTCCACTTCCAGTAGAAGGTTTTCCAGTATGTATCGTGATTTGCCCAAATAAATTCAACCTGCTGAAGTTGCTGCCATGCTCCATTATAAAACAACTCTTCATCCAGATTTGTCTTTCCTCCTGATGGAAATAAGACCTAACTCCTTATAACAAATGTTTAATGATTCTCAGGAGATTCAACACAATATCCAAGCATGTAAACAGATTCGACATAAGGATTTGGATGCTAAAAGACACGACATTAAATATGAACAAAAAATAGTTGATTGGAATATTGAGCAGAGAGTTGTAACTCTTCTTGAAGTTTTTAATACCAATGATTTGAAAAAGGTTAAGAAATCTCTTTATGGTCTTAAGAAATCTCCCCGAGCTTGGTATGCCAAAATGGACAACTTTCTTATTGACACCAGATTCTCTAGATGTCATTGTGATCCTAATCTCTATACCAAGAAAGTAGGAAGCCATCTCATAATCCTTGTCCTTTATGTTGATGACCTTATCCTTACTGGTAGTGACTCAAAACTTTTAAACCATGTGAAAACCAGCCTTAAGAAGAAATTTGAAATGACAGACTTAGGTTTTTTGCACTATTTCCTTGGCCTTCAAGTTTTGCAAACCAATGAAGGAATTTTTCTTTCCTAGTCTAAATATGCTTGTGACCTTCTTCATCGCTTTCACATGGATGATTGTAAACCAGCCCCTTCTTCCTTCCAGTCTCGAGTCAAGCTTACTACCACCTGTACTTCTCCCGAAGTTGATGCTACCATGTACCGTTAGTTATTTGGTAGCCTCTTATACTTGAATCATACCCATCCTGATATTTCATTTATTGTTGGTCTTGTTGCCCGATATATGAAAACACCCCATGAAATCCATTGGAAAGTAGCTAAAAGGATACTTTTCTATGTCTATCGTACAATTTAGTTCGGGATACATTATAGTTCAAGGGGGACTCCTTTATTGGTTAGTTTCACTGATTCAGATTGGGTCGACGACCCTGATGATGAGAAGTCTACTGCAGGTTATTTTTTTCAGCCTTGGTTCATGACCTGTCACTTGGGCCTGTAAGAAACAACAGGCTATTGCACTTTCTTCAACAAAGGCAGAGTACCGAGCAACGGTAAATGCAAGTCAGGAAGCCTTGTGGCTTCAAAAGATCCTTTCAGAGTTTGGATTCCAGAAGCAGCATCCAACCAGCCTTTGGTGCAAAAATCAAAGTGTCATCAAGCTTGCCAAAGACCCAGTTCAACATCAGCGCAAAAAGCACATCGAGCTACACATGCACTTCATCAGAAAGCTCATTCATGATCAAGTTATTGAAGTGCTCTTTTTCCCTACAGAAGATCAAGCTGCAAAATTTTTCACAAAGTCTCTTACAAAAGCAAAGTTTTCCAAACTTCAGTCTATGTTAAGAGTTCACAAAGTTGTCATTAAGGGGGGATAGGCTCTAATTCCTCCTTCCTTCTCCTATTTTTTCACTATTGCAAATCCTTCAATCCTATCCCAAGTTGTTCTTAAAGGGGGATGTTAGGATATTTAGACACTTAGGAGTTAGTTAAGATCTACTTGGTCTAATGTGTCATTAGGTAAAAGTGTGTTTCTTTAGTATGCATTAGTATGCATTAGTAGTTAGGAAATCCGACGGTCACAATATGTTCCTGACATAGAGTGATATGACGGTTCATATTCTCCTCAATCTTAACTGTCATTGATATGTGCCTTAACACCCGATTGGCCCATGATCTCTATTTAAAGAGAATGGAGGGTCATTTGTCGATGATCGATTGTGAGAAACTCTATTGTAAAATCTCTCTGTAATCTTTTTCTTTTGCATTAATAAACTGGTCCAAGTGGTCGCGTTAGCTAGGGCCATGGATGTTTCCCCGTAGGGGTTTTACCACATAAAAATATCGGTGTGTTGATATTTGATTTGGTTGTGTGGGTGGTTATTGAATGTGTTCGTCCTCTATTGGAATACCTGTGTTGTCGAACATTTACAATTCCACATGTTAAAAAACAAAGCACAAATGGATCTCTCCAACAAAGGACAAGACAGATGGATGTCCATGCACATGCACAGTGCAATGTCCCAATGATTTCAATGTCTAGTTTCTTGCCAACTTTGATGAGAACAGAGTTTGATTCTATGGGAGGATCAACCATGCAGCTCAGCGAGGGATCCTTCATTCTGTGCCAAAAAACCAACAAACAAAGATAGCTTCAAGCTTATGCCATTGACCGAGATGTGGCTTCTTTTGTGTTCGAGAGTGTTGTTGGTTCATTTATTTTTTGAGAATCCACCAACTTAGTTGATTGCATGAGCTCAGTCATTATGGGTGAAAGAAATGTCAACGAACTCCCCCTTCATGCTTAAGGAAAAAGGAGAGAGAAATATAGATCAAACAATAGTTTTTTGGGGTTGGATAGCTAGCAATAATCACAGTAAGGCCCATTTATTTCTTCACTCACTTGTAAGAATGCAAAGCATAGCGCAGGTTATCTGAAATTGAGAGATTGTGAGAAGGGATTTGTTGGTATTTTTCGAGAGATATGCTAACACACTTACCTAAACGACCTTAGAATGTGAGAAGGGATGGAGTCCTTTATCAAAGTTTCCTTTGTACACCACATTTTTTCAATTTCATATCAAACTACTTTGATTTTGGGACATTGTTTTTATTAGTGTTTCATTATGACTTTTTATTTCCTAAGCATGGCTAAACATGTGTCTTGGTCTTTTATTTAACTATGGAATTGAAATTCATGGTGGAGTTCACGCATGAAGGACACTGAACACACCTCTTTCCATTGATCCCTCTCTCTCAACTAACCGCTCCTCGCTGCGGCCATTCTTCGTTGTAGAGTTTGAAGATTCTGGCCTTTTAAATGACAGTCAAGCGAGGGTTTGAAGTGTTATGTTTTAAATAATTCTAGCCTAGTTTCATGTCATTTGTAGTGTCCAGGGGGTTTGAAGTGTTATGTTTTAGATAATTATAGCCTAGTTTCATGTCGGTTGCTACTTCTAGGGTTTGAAACACAATTTACTCTTTTAACTACCTTATTTGCCTATTTTTAGCTCCTGGAGGTTAGAGCTTATGTTGGGCTCCCGGAGATTAGAGCTTTTTCCTATGGATTTAAAGTTATTTTAAAACAACTCAGTGCAGGTTTGTTCTCCGATTATGCAGGTTTTGCAGACAGCTACTTCAAAGCGTTGAACTTTGAGTTATAGAAACTATATTGAATGTTGCAAGAGAAGGTTTAATGCAGAAACCAGAAATTGCACTATGATGTGAGGTTGAATAGCACCTGGAATTTTGAGCTTAGACGTATTCAATGTGCATATGTTAACAGAGCCATATTATGCATAATAGTTAGACGTTTAAGCTTGGTATCGAGAGGTGAAATCTAGATTTGAAAAGGAAAAACATCTTGCAAATGGTGCTCTGTACCCAACAACATCAGAGTTGCTAGGCACTGCTACGAAAGGAAAGAAGTTCAGAAAACCAAAGCTGAGGAGGACTTTGGTAGCTTAAAAAAAGTACACCTGAGAGCTTCACCAAATAGGGAGCTTCATCAAACAGAGAGTTAGTACAATGGTAAGTCATCGACTTTTTATTCCCAGTTTTTCTCATAAATTAAATGTATCTGACCAAATTCCAATGAATTTCTAAGAAAACATTGCAAAATTAAATTTGATAGAAAAAAAAGTAAGAAGTAGAGAGATTCAAAGATCAACGAATTCTATGCGCATGGGAACATGGCAAAACGACTTCCATCCCACTTTAATGCCACAGCCTCGTACTTCCATATGCATCTATAAAAGTTGCAACTTATTGCCTTACTACTACACGCTTTCATACATTTCGAAACATGATGGCATGTCCTTCCTCATATCAAAATTGTCAAACCCTAATCCACCACCTTCCACTTGCAGTGTTGCACGCCTCCCAAATACTGAACATTCAATGTTGTCCTAGATGCCACATATATTCATTCCCTCCCTTGGCTACCAGTTTTCCTACTTGTCGTGTTTAAGAAACTGAAAGTACCCCACTCCTCGAATGCTCCTGCACCAATAGGTCAAATAATAGCTCTCATTTCAAACATTTGTGAAAACTTACCAGCAACAACAAAAAAGGAATGAAAGTAATATTGTTTTGTACCTGTCTCGTTGTTCAACCATATTTTCTCGTGAAATGCATTTGGCGAGCTTGAGACGATAGTTAAATATTTGGCATGCTTTCCCATCCACCATAGCTGCCCAGAATGCATATCTGCACTTTTAAAACAATGTTCTTGTCACTTCGTCTTAGGCTTGAGGTGATGCAGAATCAGGCTCAGAAGGCCTAGTCTTCACAACAATGACGGGGGACAACAGGACGATGAGATGATGTGGAATCACACTCAAAAGGCCCAGTCTCGACAAGAAGGATGAGGAAAGGCAGGAAGAAACGAGTTGGTGTTGGAATAAGATGAGTGATTGGAGTTGAATCTTACCCGCAGAAGAATACGACAACGAAGAGGAAGAAGACCCTCCTAAAATTGCAAAGGGCCTAGGCTCGCTACAGGCGTGAGGACTTTGTGCAAGTTCTGTTGGGGTCCAAAAAGGGGAGAAGAGAAGAGTAGAGACGGACTCTCAACATTTGACTGTCTGGTTCCGTTGCAAAGTGGTTCTATTTCAAGGAAGTGAGTAATAGACATGCATGACACACATTCACACTCATCTACTGCACATCATATCAACCGATAAACTTGACCAATGATATAATTTAATTTTATCTATTTTTGAAATGAATTTTAAACAATGATAAAAACTTAAATAATATTTAGTTTCACCAGGGTTATTAAGTCCCATCAATATGGGATGGGCCAATGAAAATTTAGGATTATAATTTTTTTAAAATATAAAAAAGAATTTGAATTTGGAAATAAAAAAATCAATAAAGATATTAGGAAAGATTGGAAAAACTGCATACAAAGCATAGCAGAATACACCCACTAATACACAGAATACACCCAGCAATAGGCAGCCAACGATAATTGACCACCGAGCAATTGCTAGAGTCCCTTGCCACATGTAGAGAATAATAAGTGTAGAAACTCATGGTTAACACAAGGTCTCCTTTCCCACCTTTAATGGTCTAGTATTAATTCACATAGAAATTTAGTTGAAAATCTCATCCAAGATTGAATAATAATTTTTTGAATTACTAGAACATTTTTTTTAATTAGGTGATTCACATTCCAATATTTGTAGGAATTTCGTTGGTTTTCATTTCATAGTTTATGATCATCTACATCTTGATGACATTGAGCTTTGAACTTATCAACCCAGAGGTTTTTCCTTGTCATAACAAGGTAAGACCATTTCCACTCTTAGATGTTGACATTAAAATATTTGGTAGGAGTTATTCTTAGTCATCAATTTCATTCAATGTTCAGAGAAACCATAGTGTTTTTATTTGTTTGTCAACGTTTCATATCCATATCGAGATCCATCTTTAGGACAAAGAACCTAAGAAAAAATATAGGAGATGAGCAACAATAAATACTTTTCTGAATACCTCTGGAAACTCTCACCACAAAAATCTAATCAATTAGATTAGATTAGATTATGGTCTTGAAATTAGATCATTATAATTATTATTAAGGGAGTATACTTTTTATTTACAAGTTAAAGTGATTTCACTTTGCATTAATTTAGCTTCATGTTATAATTTTTTATAAAGTTTTCCAATGTTTTCAAAACACAATTTATTAAATTGATTTTTTTGAAAGTTAAAAATAAATTTTAGAATTTTTAAATATCATTCTTGACTTTTGTTTGCTTAAAAAAAGGTTATTGTAACTTCACATGTGATATTCTAAATTTGATGTGACCAATTCTATATATTTTTATTTTAATGTTTTTATAAAGACAATTACTTATTGATGTGACGATTTAAAAAAATAAATTATAATCTTATTATTTATCATTTAATTTCTCAATTTTTATATTCAATCTAAAGTTTATTTTTATTTTTTTTATTTCTATATCTAACCTAGAGTTTATTTACTCTCTCAATTTCCAAAGTTATTTGGAGAAAGCACAATATTTTCATTTGTTTGTCGAGGTTTCAGATCCATATCAGGTTCCATCTTTGGGACATAAAGCCTAAGAAAAAATATAGGAGATGAGCAACAATAAATACTTCTCTGAATATCTCTAGAAATAACTCTCGCCAAAAAAATCTAATCAATCAGATTACTCCCTCAATTTTTATACGTCATATGGACTAGCCACTTTGTGGTATATTTATTTGTTATAAAGTTTATATAATTACTAAAAATGTGATTATATACTTATTGCTATTATGATTTATTCAACATCAAACAATGTTTTGTAATATGTTTTATGAATTGACTCTTTTCTAGTAGCTGAAAAAAATAATGAGAAAGAAATCAACATTTTTTTTTAAATTTGGCAAGAATCATTTTGGATGGAGGGAATTGCAAACATTAATAATTAACAATGCAAATCAAATTTTAATAGGGATATTTCAAGTATTTTAAAGATGTTGAATCCATTTTTACATTAAAAACAATGATTTCAATTCAAAATTGCAATCTTAGCAAATTTTATACTCATATTTTAATGATAAAAAACAAAAAAATATCAAAATCATAAAAATTTAACCTTCTTCCTTAAATATATTAAATAAAACTCATCCTATTATTAAATAATAAATAAAATTTATATAATAATTTTAAAACATAAAATTTAATAATATAATTGTTCAAAATTTATATAAACTAATAAACTAATGATGATAATTAATGCTATGGAATTGATTTATTGAACATTAAGATAGTAAGGAATTATTAATTATACATTAATAAACTTTAAATTACTAATAATAATTTTTCATGATTACAACTTTATTATAATTCAAATCTATAATCCTTTAGAATAAGACATATAAAATATTTTAAGTAGGAAACACCTATGCAAAACCCCCATGAAACCTACTTAACATGGCCTAACCATAACGGAGGGACGAGTTCTTGTCGAAGAGGGGAAGGGCATAATGCCATAGGAGACTAGTTGATTAAGAGAAAAGGTATTAGTTGGCCCAATAGGAGGAGTGAACTAGGGAAATAGGAAGATAGTGGAATGGCAAGGATCTAGAATGGAAACATTTGGGGGTGGGGAGGTGCACATAGGGTATCAATGAAACTAGTTTGTAGTTGGGTGTGGAGTGTAGTCTCCACCAACTTATTCTTTATGTTGATTGTTGGGGGAGTATAGGATTGAGGCCACTCCTAAGTGATCATGGTTGGGGAATATGTTCTATAATTGTCAACGAGATTGCTTTGGATAGTGGAATTAGATAGAGGGATGGAAAAAAGAAGTGGCATGGGAAATTGTTGGAGGAGTAGAGGATTGAGGCCACTCCTAAGTGATCATGGTTGGGGAGTAAGTTCTATAATTGTCAACGAGATCGCTTTGGATAGTGGAATGAGACAGAGGGATGGAAAAATGAGTGACATGAGCATATCCTTCAAGATGCAAGGTGGGGGTCTACGGAGGTCACATTAATAAGGTCCATTGGAAAGTTATACATGTGGTATGAGGGAATGAAACCATTAGAACATTTTAGAGAATATATCACCCAAATTAAAACTCAAATTGCCACCAAAACAATTCATTTTTAAATTTCTCATTCATTGACACTTTTTCTTGTTTGGGTGGTAACTTGGGTTATAACATGGAACATTTTATTTACAACCATAAAAATTTCCATAGAAACAACTATATGAACATTTTTATGGACTTAATTAATAACATTTTGTAGACTCAATTAAAGACCTTTATGTGCAATCATTTTAGACTTAGTTGAATCCAAAAAAAAAATGAATATATATATATATATATATATTAAAAAATATTAATAAATTTTATTTTCAATTTACCATTAATAACATATATGTTTGATCATTCCACATTATAATATAATTAATACTTATCACATTAACAATGCTATACTTATATATTTTTGTTTAATATTAAAACATATTAATAAATTTCATTTTCAATTTACCATTAATAACATGTGTGTTTCATTACTCCACATTATAATATAATCAATACTTATCACATTAATAACGCCCAACATGTTTCTTGGGCATATGGTTACATTTCCACATTATAATATAACCAATACTTATCACTTTAATAATGCCCAACATGTTCCCCGGATGGGTTGCCAAGTGGCTAGCATGCACATCGTTGACTTAATTGCATATGTCACCACCCTCACATCCATTTCTTGTAGGATTGGAGGCATTCAAATCTCATACGAGCAGGGGAGACAAATCTCTCATTTTGGTTTAATGGTTCCTTCAGTCCAACAAGGTTGGAAAACTATGATGGGTACGGGATGCACGAGCAAGGTCCCTTCAGCTCCTTCGGTGCCTCTCCATATACTTTGAGTATGTTATGGCTTTTGTCACTCGAATTTGGCTCAATTCTTGTGTTTTGGCTTCGCTCCAATTGTTCTCCTCCCCTTTCTACAAGTTCTTCGCCCACTCGGAGTCTGGATTGTCTACATGACCATGCCTTGGGAGCGCGACAAGCCCAAGAGAGGGCCTTCTTATTACAATTTCATCGCCAGGAAAAAAAGGCTTTATCGCTTCTCCCAGGTGCCTTCGACTTCTTTGGTCCATCAGGACAGGAGGACTGAAGAGCCTCCAATGGCCATTGTGGAAGAAGAGATTCCCACAGTGTTGATTATCATTCTGCTGACCTCCCTTCTCTACATTTTTCAAGACCCCCACGATTTTCCCTGCACTAGCCATTCCACTCCTGAGCAGCTGGTGTCTTGGACTGGGAAACTTGTATAATTCAAGAATAAATCTTGTCAGACAAATCCTTAAGGAGACCCTCCCTCCTCCCTCCAATGCCTCGGACCAGGATTCATGCTCCACTTGTTTCCTCTCACCAAAACACTTGGACCTCATCTTTGAGATGCGAAGGGACATGAAAGAATAATTACACAGGCATACCCTGCTCAGCAGTCGTTCCGACATATTGTATGACACTCTCTTAGGATCACAAATTCAACGAAGGTGCACGACCTGTGCACAACCATTCGTCTTCGCTCCCACCGGCAGCACTCATGGCGGAAAAGGATTCATTGGTTCATCCACTGCTTAATATTGAAAAGTTTTTTCTTTTACTCTACGTACTGTAATTGTCAAAATTCTGTAGGACTTTTCATTTACATGTTCAATATTTTCTCTTCTTGCTCGGACTATTTAGAGAATGCAACTCACAGCCACCTGTTCCAGTTTCCATTTGTTTGGCGAAACAGGTGGCGGTTTTTTACAATGGTCCATACAACATATCATGCAAACCCCTGTTTTGGTTTCCACTTGTTTGGAAGAATAGGTGGTAGGTCTCTAGATATTGTTTCGTTATGTATGATTATGATAGCATTTAGAGGCAATAAAATCTTTTTTATTTACAAAAAAATAAAATAATTCCCAACATGTTTATTAGGCACATGGTTACATTTTGTATAAGAGCAACCTAGATTTACCACTATGACCATATGCAATGCCCAAAAATTATAAAATAAAATCACATATTTAGATTTTTAAATTTCTTTTAAAAACTTAAAAACTAAGATTAAACTAATTATTATGTTAATTTATTTGTTAAACTAAAACTAAAAACTGATTATTATGTTAATCTATTTGTTTTTTAAATTTTTTATAAAACTTATAAAATCAAATTAAAACTTATAATCAATTTTGTTAGTATATATATTTATCTGAGATTAAAAACATCAAACCAAAATCCCTTTCAATAATAAAAAAATAAATCTTAAAGTGGTATAATTTATAGATCTTAAAATTGTCGAATTTATATGTGTAATAATTAAGTTAAAAAAAAAAAATTAAACATTCCACATAACAAGAACTTATAATTAATTTTGTTAGTTTAAATAACTATTTGAGATTAAAAACATCACACCAAAATCCCTTTCAATAATAAAAAACAAATCTTAAAATTGTATAATTGAGATTGAAAACATCAAACCAAAATCCCTTTCAATTATAAAAAAAAAAAAAATCTTAAAAGTGTATGATTTATATTTGTAATAATTAAGTAAACAAAATTAAAATATCTCACATAACAAGTCAGCAATTTGGATGTTATTACATAATGGTATTAGAACATATCTCTCTATATATATGAATGTTATTACATAATGGTATTAGAACATATCTATATATCTATATATTTATCTGTTCTTCATTCTCAAAGTCTAAATAAATATTTAATACTTTAAAATGAAAATTTTAAATATTAAAAGTTTATATATGATGATGATGATTAACATTCAATTTTGTTAGTTTATATATATAATTTATTATATATAAAGAATTTACTTCTCTATTGTTTTGAAATTATATCTCTGTTATTTTGAAAGGGAATAATACTTCTCTGCAGTTTTGAAATTATATCTATGTGGTTTTGAACGGGAATAATACTTCTTTGTGGTGAACGAGAATAATACTTCTTTGCGGTTTTGAAGTTATATCTCTGCGGTTTTGAACGAGAATAATACTTCTCTGGTGTTTTGAAGGAGATATTTTATTTCTAACATTATATGTCTGCGGTTTTGAACGGGAATAATACTTCTCTTTGGTTTTTACCTTTTTCCCCACAATAATATTTGTAGTTTCTCTCGGTTTCTCTGGAACTTCTCTACGGTTTTCGGAAATTATTTTTTTCTTCTTCAACTGGTTGAGCAATTGGACATGTGAAATGAGGCGAGTCACTTTTTACTTTGATTCAATTTTAATTTAAAATATATTTATAATTATTAAGGTAAAGATATTTAAATATATTTTATTTATTTATTATTTTAAGTTTCGTAAGTAAAAGTTGATTTGAGAGACAATCATTAATATCATTAGTATCAATTAAAACAAAAATTATTTTACATTTTTAAAGTCAATCCAAAATAATAATCGTTACATTTTTTTTCTCTTCTTTTCAATATGAGCACTCCACCACCTATTCCAAAAACTCATCCTAACAGGGGGAGGCCCCCCAAAATCACCCTAGAGATCCTTTACGATTATATGGAATCAATAGAAAAAAGAAGAGAAGAGAGAGATGGAAAAATCCAAATAGAGTTAGAATCATTAGAAAAAAGGAGTGAAGAAAGAGACTTGAAACTCCAAATAGAGCTAGAGGCAATGATTGATAAAAAAAAATTAAAGATTCCATTCAAACTCAAATAGAGGATAGATTCTTAGGGTTCAAGAGTGAATTGCAGACAATGAGGGATAGGATTCAAGAAATGGAAAAACATAAACAATCAACCCAAGAAGGAGGGATTGAAGAAAATCACAACTTGAGAGATAGGATTAAAGAGCTAGAAGAAAAACTAACCAACAATTAGACCCTCAGTAATATGGAAAACAAATTGGATATCAAACCCATCAAAGAAGAAATGAATAAGCTAATCGAACTGGACCATGAGCATAACAAAAGAGCCTCGAACCTCATAATGTTTGGTATAAAAGAACAACAAGAGGATGATATGCTAGCAATAGTAAAAGAAGAATTAAATAATAAATCACAAATTGACACAACTTACCTCATAGAAGCAAAGAGGATAGGAAAAATAATTGATCACAAAGATAGGTTGATCAATGTCAAAGTAAGTTGTAATGACCATAAATATAACATACTTAGTAAATCTCTGAGCTTAAAAGGGTCAGGAATATTTATAAATGAAGACCTCATTCCCGAAGACTAAGTTGAATTATGGAAGGAAGTTCAAAAGGTAAAAGAAGCCAGGAAAGAAGGAAAATGAGCAATAATTAGAAATCGAAAAGTTATTGTTAGGGATAGAGACCAGAAGGATAATAATAAGTAGGAATTTAGGACACTCATGATCTTTTTTTGGAACTGTCACAGCTTTCCATGGCGCAAAGGTCCTATGATAAGTTGGATCCCGAGTGATATTGATATTATATGTCTAGTTGAAACTTGGGAGCATAAGGAGTCTAAGGTCTCTAACATAGAAGGATGTGTCTTGTGGTCAGCATGGAACAAAAAATCCCACTGTAGAGGGATAGGAGGCATAGCTTGTTATATTAGAAAGAGCATTTCTCCTCACATTTAACTTCATAAGATTGACCCTCTCAATCAATACATTTGGATATAAATTTCAGATACCAATGCTAAGAAGATGTATATATCAATTTGCTATTTTTCAACTATTAATTCTACTTTTTATAAGAAAAATAATCTAGATAACAATTGTCCCTATAATAATTTAGAACAAGATATTTATAGTTTGAAAAATGAAAGTAATATCCTCCTTCTAGATGACTTTAATGCTAGGACTGCAACTAAACAAGCTACTCTTTTAAGTACTGATTCCAACCATAATCCTTTATGGCTAGATGAGGGCCTTGTTTTATCTAATAGCTACAAAATAAGCTTTGAAGACCTAATTGAGAATTTGTTTGGTACTGAGTTGGTCAAGCTCTGCAGCTCTCAAGACCTAATAATTTTCAATGGAGTAATGAAGTGGCCAAACTCCAACCAGATGAATTGTATTCATGGGCTAGGTAGTAGTGTTGTAGATTATGTGATATCCGATATCCATGTTTCCAACCAAATAACAACTTTTGACCTTTTAAATGACCATGAGCCTGACTCTGATCATAAACCTTTAACCCTAACTCTAAAATTTTCCATGCATAGGAGAGCCATTGAAGAGAATTTTGATAATCAAAGGAATTTGCGCTTTGACAAAAGTAAAGTTGACATTTTCTTAAAGGATTTAAATAGTAAATTAAACCTCCTAACTTATAAGGACAACATTGAAGAACTCTATTATAATTTTACAACTACCCTTTCCACTTCTATTAACAAGTTCTCTTTTGAGGTGTGTTATAAAAAGAATAATAGAATGACCAACCCTTGGTATGATAAAGAGTGTAAAATTGCTAGGAAAGCCATTAGAGATGCTTCTAATGAGTCATTAAAACTCGATAAGATCAATATGTACAAAGCCCTAATTAAAAGGAAAAAAAAGGCACTATATTAATAAAAGGCAAGAGCAACTTTGACAACTATATAAGTTGGATCCTAAGAAGTTCTGGAGCCAAATTCTAAACCGCAATACTAAAGAAAATAATAGGATTCCTTTAAGGGACTGAAATTCCTAGCTTAAAAGTCTTTACGAGTTCCCTAATTCCATGGATACCATTCCTATTGTCCCTAAAAAGGAAGAAGTTTTTTCTTTAGATGACATAGAGTTCAGGGTTAAGTGGATTGCAAATGGGAAAGCTAAGGACATTGAAGGCTACCATGCTAAAAAATTTAAAATCCGAGGGACAATCCTTACCCCTCGCATACACAAGATCTTCAATTTAGTAGTCAAGTAGGGCTTCCCTAAACCCTGGACACAAAGCCTCATTGTTCATATTTTAAAAAATGGGGATAGAAACATTCCCTCTAATTATAGGACCATTATGATTAGCCAGATTTTAGCCAAGCTTTGTGGAATTATTTTGGAAAAGAAGATTAACCTTTGGATAGAAAATCATTGTAAAAGAGCTAAAGGCCAGGTCATGTTTAGGAGATATCATTCAACTATGGACCATCTTGTTACCTTTAGGATCATTGCAGAGGAGTTCTGCAATACTAAAACCAATCTTTTTCTTTTTTTTTTTGACTTTAGAAAATCTTTTGACATGGTTCCTAGGAAAAACCTTTGGAATACGTTGGAAGAGATAAAAGTGCCTCTCGAGTTGAGGGTTGCTACAATAAGGATGTATGAGAACATTATTACTAAGTTTAAAAACACTGAGGGTTAGTCAAGAGAGATTAACTGCAATATCATAGTCAAACAAGGTTGTCCCTTGTCCGCTACCCTTTTTGGCATATACATTGACAAGTTAGAAGATTGCTTGGAAAAAGAAGGTTGTGTCGGGCCTACTCTCACTGGTATAGTCATCGATCTTCTTCTTTATGTCGATTATATCATTCTTATGGCAATGAGTCCCCATGATCTTGAAAACCAACTAAGAATCCTCAAGGATTTTTGCTCCAATATGGGTATGACTGTTAATACTGATAAGACTAAGGTTGTGATTATTAAATCCAATAAGATCTCTTATGATACCTTCGCATATCACAACAACAACTTGGAGGAAGTGACTTCATACAAATATCTTGGAATTGATATTCACCACAAGATCAATTGGAATTATAGCATTGAGAAAAAGATTATTGGGGGATGGAAATCTTATTATGGGCTTGAAAACAATTGTAAATCAACTGATCTTTGGAGTTGGGATAAGAAGAAACTCCTCTTTGAGACTCTTGTTACACTTGTTATTCTTTATGGATCTGAAGTCTGGGGTTGTAGTATCTCTCGTGAATCATGGAGAAAGATAGAGAAAAACAAAAGAATTGTATAACCTATAATCTCAAAATGAAAGGAAATATGCCCTATCCCATCCTTCTCTTAGAAATTAGCCTCTCCCCCATTGACAGCATGACCATGACTAGATACCTAATGTATAAGAACAAGTTAAACAACATGGAAGACAAGAGGCTTCCTAAAATTGCTTCAAAATCGAGTCATAACCACCATCTACTCATGCGAGGATGGCATAAATATGCTCGGTCTTGGATAAACTATTAGAGAATCATGGAAAACACCATTTTGCATAATAAAGATACTATTAAGAAAAATGTCAAATCAAAATTTAAGGAGAAAATGTGGTGTGATAAAGAGTTAGAGGAAAAAATAAAATTAAGGTATTATAAGGATGTAATCAACTCTAATCTATAAGATCAAAATTATCTATTTGTTTTGCCAAGTGTAAAGAAAAAAATAAGCATTGCTAAAATAAGAACAAATTCTCACGAGCTCCATAGTGAAATTGGGCGTTGGTCAATTCCTAAAACACCATGGGATGAAAGAGTGTGTCACATTTGTGACACTAAGAAGGTTGAAGATGAAAAGAACTTTCTCTTAGATTGTCCATCATATACCCATATTAGATCTCATTTTCAAAATATTTGTCACACTACCAACCTTCTTAACCTCTTAACTCAACAAAAGTATGGTGATCTTGGAAAGCTTCTCTTAATGTTTTTCGAGCACAGAAGCAAAATTCTAAAGAATCGCAAGTAATCACTCACCCTCTTAAAGTCTGATAAACCAATTCAGTCTTAGTAGACGTTAATCATCATCATCATATATATTATATATATAAACTTTTAATATTTAAAATTTTCATTTAAAATATTAAATATTTGTTGACATTGCAAACCACCAACTACATTAAAGCTAAAATTCTACATAATAAATGATACATTTGCTAATAAATAATACATTTAAGAAAATCATAAAAAAATTCAATGATTTTATACTATTAAGTGGTTATATTATTAAAGGGAAATAATTAAAAAAATAAAACGAAACTTTCTAAACCATTCTAAAATACTTACCTGCTCTGAAAATATTCGCTTCACTCACGAGTAAAATGAATTTTAAATTCCTAATAGTAATCCTCTCAAACAATCTACTTAGGTTTCGCTACTGGAGGGTCCCTCCCCTAGGACAATGTGAATTTACGCTCTAACAACACTACCCTTACCCGTTTATCTTGCTAAGGCCAAACTAAAGGATGAAAGTCCCCTAAATATAAGACTTCTATTATTATCTTTGAATGTTGGGTGTCATAGAAATTATGGATAATGTTCAATAAACTAAGCATGCTCGCATTTAGTTTCGATAACTAGTCCCGTTTCTATAATATAATTCTTCCACTACTTGTATACCTAAACAATAGTGTAGAGCTCTTTGTCATTGGTGAGATATTTATGTAATACGTAAGAGAGTGTCATGTTGTAATAAGCTTTTAAAATAGGTCTATGTTATTTGTGAAAGCGCTAGATTGAACACTAAAATTTTATATATGAGTTTTTAATAATCGATTATAAACAATTGATTTTTAATTTTTTTTAAATAGAGATCATAGATCAAGTGGGTTTTAAGCTACATATCAATATAGTTGTTAATATTGAGGAGAATATGAATTGTTGGATGCATACTAAGGAAACACACTTTACCTAAAGACGTATTAGATCAAGATGATTTTAACCAACTCCTAAATGTCTAAATATCCTAACATCCTCCCTTAAGAACAACTTGGGATAGGATTGAAGAATTTACAAAGGAGACACAACAAGAGAAGGAAGGAGGCATTTGAGCCTATCCCCCCATAATGACAACTTCATGAACTTAACATAGATCAAGTACGGAAAACTTCGCTTCTATAAAAGACTTTGTTAAAATGTCTACAACTTAATCATTTGTAGGGAAAAATAGCACTTCAAGAACATAATCTTGAATAAGCTCTCTGATGAAGTGCATGTGTAGCTCAATGTGTTTGTCCTATTAATGTTGAAATGGATCTTTGGAGAGCTTGGTGGCACTTTGATTGTCGCACCAGAGTTGGTCAGATGTTGTTGTTGGACTCCAAACTTTGAAAGGATTTGTCAAATCCACAAGGCTTCTTGACTTGCATTAATTGTTGCTCGATACTCTACTTCTACTAAAGAAAGAGCAAGAACTTGTTGCTTCTTACAAGCCCATGTAACAGGTCTAGAACCAAGACTAAAAACATAGCCTACAATAGACTTTCGATCATCAAGGTCATCATCCTAATCATAATCAATGAAACCAACCAATCAATGATTCTACCCTGAACTATAATGTATCCTAAACTAAATTGTACCTTGGATAATACCAAAGTATCATTTTTGTTGCTTTCCACTGGCTCTCATGGGGTGTTTTCATAGACTGGGCAACAAGACCAATATGAAATGAAATATTAGGATGGGTATGAGTCAAATACAAAAGGCTACCAACTAATTAACAGTACAAAGTGGCATATACTTTGAGTGTAGAACATGTGGCAACAAATTTGACCCTAGACTGGAAGGGAGATGGTGTTAGTTGTAATATTCCATATATAAAAAGTATGCAGAACAAAAATAAAATGCTAGAAATGGAATATGAACAACAATATAACTAGAACAACACCACAATAATACTAAAATGATACCAGAATAACACCAGAAAGAGCACTTTGATTACTGAGAGCAATGTTCACTTGCCTCTTCGAGGGGGCAACCTCCAGCAGAGAAGAGCTCTATTACAATAATATCCAAGACAAAAGTTCACATACCCTCTACTCTTATTTATACTAAATATGTCTATCAAAAGAACCATCTAGAGGAAGATCCTTCTAGAAGCGAAATCTTCTATTAGGTCTTCTTACAATCGACTTATTCTTCCTTATTGCTAGGCCTTATTAATATTGACCCTTATTACATCAGAATATATTATTCTACCTACATGAGGGGTTAGGTCCCTAACATGTCCTCCCCCTTAAAAACAACCTTGTCCTCAAGGCTTGAGATGTGGAAATTGCTGCAGAATGATAGTTGGTTCCCAAGTGGCATCTACTGGGGTTGTATATTTCCACTGGAATAACACTTCCTTGATGGTTCGTTGACGCAGGAGACGCTCACGTTGGTCCAAAATTGCTTGTGGTTGTAGACAAATGGAGTCTTCTTTGTCCAACTCGAGAAGGTTTGTTTGAGTTTGGCACTTAGTTCCAATCACTTTCTTTAAGCAAAAAACATGAAAAACGGGATGTAGCTTAGAATGACTGGGCAAAGCTAACAGATAGGCCACCTGTCCCACACTCTTGAGAATGGTATAAGGACCATAAAATTTGGGCACCAGTTTCTGGCAATGGTCAGCCTTGAGGGAATTTTTCTTGTAAGGTTGCATTCGAAGAAACACCTGATCCCCTTCTGCAAATTGACGTTCAAAGTGGCCTTGATCTGCTTGTTGCTTCATGCGATTTTGGGCCATGACCAAATTCTCTTTGAGGGTACATAAAATAGCCTCTTAAACTATAAGTGTTTGGTCAATCGCCTGGACCTTCATATCAGATAACTGAAGGTGGCTTTTTTCCATATACCGCTTCAAAAGGAGTCATGCGGGTAGTTGTATGGTATGAAGTGTTGTACCACCATTCACCTAGTGGTAACCATTGAGCCCGTTGATTTTTCTTTTCCGATGTAAAACACCTCAAATATGTTTCCAAACACTTGTTGGAAACTTCATTTTGACCATCAGTCCAGGGATGATAAGTTGTGCTGAGATGCAATTGGGTGCCTTGTAGCTTGAACAATTCTTGCCAAAAATTGTTGGTGAAAGTTGGGTCACGATCAGAAACAATAGAATGTGGCATGGCATGAAGCTTGAAGACCCGATCTATGAAAAGTTGAGCCACAATGGATGTTGTAAATGGGTGTCGAAGAACAAAAAAATTAGCATACTTGGAAAGGCGATCAACTACCACCATGATGACTGATTTATTGCCCAATTTAGGTAAGCCTACAATAAAATCCATAGAGATATCCCTCCAAATAGCAGGTGGAATCGGAAGCAGTTGTAGTGTGCCAAGAGATTTGACTGTTTCTCCCTTGTTGCGTTGACACACATCACATTCACCCACAAAATACGAACGTCCTGTTTCATACCATCCCAGAATAAAGATGTTTGACCCTATCATAGGTTTTGGTAAACTCGGAGTGCCCAGCTGTGGGTGTAGCATGAAGCTCAGAAAGTACCGTGGATTTAAGTTTTGACTATTTACTTAAATACAAATGGCCTTTGTATCGAAGCTCCTCATGGAGCCAAGAGTACCCTAGGGAAACTGGAGAATTGGATTGCATTTGGTGTATCAGATGCAAAATTTTGGGATCTTGTAGCCATTCCTGGCGAACATCTTGGAGCCAATCTGGTATAATGAAGGAGAGAGAAAAAAGAGACCCTTCATCTTCCTATTTTTGGGAAAATGCATCTGCAACCACATTGTCTTTTCCTTTCTTGTAAAGGATCTCATAATCATATCCAAAGAGCTTAGTCACCCATTTTTTTTTCTCTCGGGAGGAAATGTGTTGTTCCAAAAATACTTGAGGATTTGATGATCTGTCTTAATTTGGAAGTGTTTCCCCAATATATAAGGGCATCAAATATCAATGACATGCAAAATAGCCAACATTTCCTTTTCATAGATTGATTTTCCCAAATTTCGTTCAGACAGTTGTTTGTTGGTAAAGGCCAAAGGCCGATCCTCTTGCATAAGGACAATGCCAATTCCTTTCCCTGAAGCATCACATTCCAGGACAAAGGTCTTTGTGAAATCAGGAAGGTCCAATACTAGAGTAGTGCACATGGCCATCTTCAAGGTTTGAAAAGCCTGAGCAGTTGTTGGAGTCGAAGTGAAAGAATTATTTTTAAGGAGTGTAGTAAGAGGTGTCTCAATCTTTCCATAATTCTTAACAAACTTGCGATAATAAAATGTTAAGCCCAGAAATCCACGCAAGCTTTTGAGGGTCTTTGGGTGAGGCCAGTCTTGCATGGCTTCAATATTTTTAGGATCCACCCTGACGTCGTCCTTGACAATAAGATTACCCAAGTACTTGACTTCTGAGGCGCCAAAAGCACATTTAGATTGTTTCAGGAAAAGTTGGTGTTGAGAGAGTAGATGGAGAACTCGATCCATGTGAGCAAGATAGTCTATCTAGGTTTTGCTATAGATGAGGATATCATCAAAGAAAACTAAGACAAAATGACAGAGAAAAGGACGGAAGACATGATTCATGAGGCTTTGGAAAGTGGAGGGAGCATTACACAAGCCAAAGGGCATGACCAAAAACTCATAGTAGCCCTCATCAATTCTAAAGGAAGTCTTAGGAATGTCTGCCTCTTTCATACGAATCTGGTGGTAGCTAGAACAAAGATCAAGTTTAGTAAAGAACTGGGCACCACTCAATTCATCCAAGAGGTCATCAATGACAGGAATGGGAAATTTGTCTTTAATGGTGAGTTTTTTGAGGGCGCGAAAGTCAGGACACATGCGCCAAGAACCTTCTTTCTTCATGACCATGACCATAGGAGAAGAGTAGGGGCTCACACTAGGGCGGATAACACCTGCGTTAAGAAGTTCTTGAACCATTTTCTCAATTTCATTTTTTGGGAAAAGGGGTGACAATAGGGACGCATATTGGGAGGAAGGATTCCTAGGACAAGGGGAATGTAATGATCAGGAACACCACGGGAAGGAGGGAGTCCCTGGAGAGTGGAAAAAACCACTTGATGTTTAGAGAGGATGGATTGGAGGTCCTGCGGCTTAGAGGGTGTCTCAGTTGCTTGTATGGCATGGAGTTGGGAAATAACGCTAGAATGACCTTTTTTGAGCAACTCTTCCATGCGATGGGAACTAATGATATTAGGGGAACCAGAGGTGGTGCCTTGGAACTTATATTGTTTGCCCTCTTAGTCGAATTGCATGGTTAATTCCTTAAAATCCGTGAGAATGGGACCCAAAGTCCTTAGCAAGTCTGCACCCAACACAATGTCACAACCGCCCATGTCAATAGAGAACATATGAGATTTCAGGTAGTAGTCACCAATTTGAAGACACGCATTTTCACAATGCTCTCCACATTTCATGGACCCGCCATTGGCAATCATGATTTGGAAATTATTGACTGCACGAATATAGCAATTAGTTACTTGGGCAATGCGGCGATGAATAAAATTATGGGTGCTTCCTCTATCAACAAGAATGATGACCTTCCTATGCTTGATGTAGCCAATTAGCTTGAGGGTTTGGGGAGCAGAGAAGCCAATGAGAAAATTTAGGGAAATTTCGACTGGTTCTACTTCAGGAGGGTCTGAGGGAAGGGTTATGTCAGTTGGTTTAGGTGACACAAACACAAGGGGAGCTTCAACATCCTCTTCCGAAACATCCTCTGAGATGGTCATAAAAAAAAATTGTTCCTTACACTTGTGTCCCAGAAAATATTTGTCATCACAATTATAACAAAGGCCTTTGAGTTGGCGTTCAACCATTTTGGCCCTAGTCAATTTTTGGATCTTTAGTGAAGTAGAAGGAGGAGTGGGATTTATTGGTTTAGTGTGAGGAATAAAGGAGGGTTTCCGATTTTGAGAAGAAACAACATGTTGTACTTCCTTATCTCTTTCAGTAGCCTCCACCCAACTCTGAGGCCGAGCCATGAGGACATGGGAACAAATCTCATCCTTGAGGCCACTGATAAAACATTCTTGGAAAAAAGCATCAGACATGCCCTCTGTACAAAAAGTCAGTCACTCAAAAGAAGCTATAAAGTCTTCCATTGTGCCAAATTATTTCAACTTTGTCAAACAGACTAAATGGTTGGTGTAAGTGTCAAAGTGTTCATAAAGCTCTTCCACAAATTGTGTCCAAGCAACATACCCTTGACGGGCAATTTTTCTCCATTGCCACCATTGCCAATGTTCTTGATCTAGATGGAAAACACCATACCAGAGTTTGGCCAACTCATTTTTAATGTCGTACAAAGAGAAATAATGTTCCATTTGAATTACCCAACTAGTGGGATCTGAGCCATAAAATTTGGTCACATCTACACGCGAAAGGCGTAGGTCACGTTGAAAGTGATGGGGATAAAAATTATGGGAATGAGAGAAAGTTTCAGCTTCAATATGCAAAGGTGGGTCAAATAAAGGGAGGTCTGCAGGGGTATCTAGCTTGGTGCAGATCATCGAAGCGACAGATTCAAGCGGGGTATTAATGTCTTGTTTGAGGTCTTCTTTGAGTTCCTCGATTGAGGTGGCGATGGAGGAATGCATGTTTTATTGATGGTGGAAATATTGGCACTGATCTATCTCACTTCTTGTTGGGTCTCTGTGTAATTAGATTGCAAGGTATTGAAGCGACCTTCTAAGTCTTGGCTACGGATATGGGCCATGATGACAAGGGAACTGAAAAGGGGTGGGTGGAGTCAAAACATTTGCTGAAAAATGATAGGTATGAATGTGATAAGGGAGAAGAGATAAATCCAATGGAATAGGTCTCAAATAATGGTGCAACAAAATTCATACTTTTTTTTTTACACCTGTGGAGTTCTACTCCGGTCTGAAGAATACTGCAGTGATGCAATTCTCAAATGCTTAATCAGAAATAAATGTGTAGTGATTTGGAAACTCGAATGCAGGAAGCGCAATTGCGCGAAAATAGATCTTGTCTGTTTTGTTNTCCCCAAAGGTTAGGTATTCAAGGGTTCTACAGACAAGGGTTTTCCCTGTGCTATAGCTCTCTGATATACGTGCGGGGTCCAATAGTGGTAATCGACTCAATATCCCAGGGAACCAACTAAGGAGGCTAGACCATGCCCTTAGCCATACTGCTCGACTACCCAGGTACTAGAGAGTATCTTCCAGAGTGTTTTTCTCGATGGCACTATAGCAGTCAGGCAGTCGATCGATTTATCTAAAGAGGGCTTCAGGAAATCTAGGTCGATCTGTATATAGGTGTTGTCTGATGGGATACCACTCGAAGGGGTACCAACATGGGTTACAAGTGTGGCCAACAAATGTGCGCTTAAGTACCACTTGTATTTCCTGCGTGTATGAATCCTCGACCGTGGGTTTATGCTTGTAATGACATATCTCTGTAGCTTAAATACATCATAACACTTCTCTACCCTAAAAAAAAATTTACCCACAATTTTATGTCGAGGAAAGTGCTCTGATACCACTCATAATATTCCATATATAAAAAGTATGCAGAACAAAAATATAATGCTAAAAATGGCAGATGAACAACAATATAACCAAAACACCACCACAATAATACCAAAATGATACAGAAATAACACCAGAAAGAGCACTTTGATTACTGAGAGCAATGTTCACTTGCCTCTTCGAGGGGGATGTTGGATTACTGAGAGGGGGGGTGAATCAGTAATAGCGTAATTATAATCCTTTTTCTTCAAATGTTATATTAATGTAGAATTATTATCCAATAATGAGCAGCAAGAAATAAACAATCACACACATACATAGTACACCAATTTTTTACATGGAAACCCAAATCGGAAGAAAACCACATAATGCTTTTTCTTATATGTCTTGAAGAATTACATACATTGGAAGCACCAAATTCCTTTGTTTTTTCATCTGCAACTGGAAGGAGGCTCCAACCCCCTATATTCTTAGGCTACAACCTGAGGGAAGCTCCAACTCCCCAATTCTCTGGCTACAACCAGAAGGAGGCTACAACCCCCAATGTTCTCCGGCTACAACCACCTGTCCTTGCTTCGTCCTGCCACCTCGAAGTAGAAGTAGAATGATGGAACCACTGTCACACTATTACTATGAGATATACCATTGTAAACTTGTACCAATAAATCTGAACCCTGCATCAATCATGCATTAACCTGTACCTCAACCTGTAATCAACCTGTACCGTAAACAAGTGCATCAACCATGCACCAACCTGTAATCAACCTGTACCATAAAAAAGTGCATCCAACCATGTACCAAGTATGTACCAATCATGTTTCAACTACTCATCAACTATGACTCATCAATATGTACCAACATCATCAACT
>ML800888.1:216760-227396 GCA_009831015.1 Picea engelmannii | reverse complement strand
CATCCTCAACCATGATCAGTTGGTTTTTCACAAAAATGGTTACAATCATTACAAAATATCTTCAAGGATTTGACATGCATACAAACTTTACAAGTCCTTGTTAGACTATATATTGATAACACTTTCATTACCTTCAAAAATAGTTGTATTAGGTCTACCCTGAAGCATACTCTGATGGGTACCTGCAAATTGATATCCACAAGAGAAGAGATAAATTTAGTCAAATAATTGTATTTTAGGCTTGTTGTTAATACCCAAGGTCCTTTTAGAATTAGTTAAAGCTCTCAAAATGGACACATGAAAGTTCAATGTAACCTTAATATAAGAAACATAAAATATTTTACCTTGGGGAAGGTTGAGTCACAACATAAGATATAACAAAAAAAAGTTTATCATCAACGCATGCCTAAGAAGTTGGCATTGGATTTGGTTCTAACATAAATCCCACCGAGCCCATTTCCCCACGATATGCTATGCCTAATTGGTCTAAAGTATAGATCTCATCAATTACCTTCTTTCCTTGAAGAAGAACATAGACTCACAATCCATCTCTAATAATATTCATAGCTACCTCCATCATTGCCCTCTATTTTGGACAATGTAGGAAAATGTGGAACAAAATATCAAGTTAAGTTAATGATTTAATATTGGAATGTTTGCAAGGTGGATGGAAAAATAAAACAAAAAAATCCTCTCTTTTCCATTATAATTGTGTTCCATGCATGAGGATGAAGCAAAATCCAAATTCTTGAGGTAAATAATAAAAATATATGTCAGTAAAAATTGGCTTAATTAAAACCAATATAAAACATAATTGGCTTAATTTGGTAGAAGGATTTCTTTTGCTTTCATGCATTATATGTACTTTTGTGTAACACAATGTCCAACACAGAATATCATGTATATATCTTGAAAGGAACTAACCATATCTTTAAAATTCGAAATCCATAAAAACTTTATGCTAAGGAATTTAACCATATGATTTTCTTCATTTCTTGGATGAATGATTTGCAGCTAACATTGGTTATGACACACTTGAATATTTTGTTGAAAATCAAATCATATTTTTCACAGAAATGATAAAAGGCCAATAAAAGAACTCGTGGCAAGGACAATAAGCACAATTAAAAGTTGAAAAACTAAATCCCGAAGCAATCCCTTGAAAATCTTATTTATCATCTAATAAATGAAAAAATATCAAAATATAATATACCATATTTATCTCTATGTATCTTCGTAGAATTAGCAACAAATTCACCATCTTCACCATTGTTGTCCAAAACAGAACAAAACTATTAGAGTGGTTTATGTAAAGTCCCAATGAATCCCAACCCACCCAAATTTGGAGAACGCTTTATAATTAATGTCATGTTTAAGAAGAAAAAAATGAATACCTACCTGTTGAGACATCATGCCCATAAAATCTAGATTTCATTAACATTAACAGAATAATTTGGAGTAGGGGAATGATAGAAAGCAAAATCATTTCTATAAAATCCCATTTCGTAGAATTCTAGGATAAATCATGCCCATCAACCTCGTTTCCAGAAAATTCCAAGGTGAAATCGTCTCCATAAACCATTGATTCTGAGAATTTCAAGGTGAAATTGTTCCCATAATTGCCTGAATCCAAGAATTCCAAGCAAATTTGGGGATAAGATGTGAAATGTCTAGGGCAAAAGAAAGTTTTCAAGTCTATGTTATATATATTTTAGTGGATTAATGAGGTAATGTATAAAAAATATGTTATAATGGTTGGGCAAAACATTATAGAAGTCTATCATAATAAAAAAATTGTCTTTTTAAAATTGATTTTTTTTTTTTGGGTATGGGTTAAATTATGTTCCTAATATTTTTTTTTTTATGTTTTGGATGAAAATTTGACAAAAAAAAATAAATAAAAAAATAAATAAAAAGACTTTACAAAGTTTTTTTTCCAAAAATTTCAATACAACTTTAAGATAGACCACTTCCTATGTTGTAATTTTCATCTCTAAGACGATGCCTAAAGGAACACGTGTCAAAAACAACAATGTAAAAAAGAAACACCACAACGCAAAATCAATGCAAATGATGATGCCCCATGTGCATCGTGTTTTGTGTCATACAAACTTAATTTTTTATATAAAAAAAATTACACTACGATGCAACGCTAAAAATGACACTACAACCATGTATTGTAGTAGTGAATAATTTACATAAAAGTTTGATATCAAAAGCATGAAAAATAGCTTTATGTTAATTTTGTTAACTTACCACATAACATTTTATTTCAAGGTTTGATAAAGAGCTTAATAAAGAAGGACGATGGTTGGATTTGCTTTCAACAATTCATTTCCAAAACAATAAACAACTATGCATTTATATTTTTAACTCAATAAAAAAACATAGTGAAATAGTCTTTGATTTATATTTCTAACTCAATAAAAAAAAACATAGTGAAATAGTCTTTGAGATGAATGCAGTTATCTTATATTTTTAACTCAATAAAAAAACATAGTGAAATAGTCTTTGATTTATATTTCTAACTCAATAAAAAAACATAGTCAAATAGTCTTTGAGATGAATGCAGTTATCTTAGATGAATGAACTTTGGATAAACTATTGTTTTCAAAGCTTCACATATTGTTTTGCAAAGCTTTGTCAAGGAGTTTTCTCACCATTAAGATGTGTTGATTTTATGATTCATTACAAAAGTGGGAAAACTTTTGCATTTGTTGTTTACATAAATCTTGTTAGCATATTGATACCAAGTTTGATGATGATGCTTTATGTACAAATAATTGTGAGAGAAAGAATGTAAGGAAAGGCAAGATGCAAATAAGAAGATTTACTGAAGGATTTTATAAGTATTCGAAATTTAAAGTTTCACAATTTTTTGTCATTGGAAACTTGAATGAGGAAGAAGATGAATGAAAAGATTATATAAATACTTCACCTATCTAAAGTAATAGATGTGAGGACCATGTAACTCTTGTTGAATAAGACCCGATGAAAGGAGAAATCACTAACAACCATTGGAGTACAAGTCTTCAAATTGATGAAGGAAAGGGATAAATTTTCAAACCATGAAATTGAATATCATGAAATGTGCTAAGACATTCAAAGCAAGCAAGTCAAGTCAATGTGCAAAGTCATGAGACTTTTGTTGAACATGTATTCACAGAAGATCAAATTTGTTGATTGAGAACTTCACATTAAGTGGGAAAAGTTTTGTAATATTTAAATATTTATATAAATATTATCCTCATAGTCAAGATGAATATAAGGACAAATTCATGTAAAGTTGGAAATCCAAAGAAGTCAAAGAGTCTAGGATAGTTAAGAGTTGGGGAGCTAGAAGGCAACAATCCATAAATAAATTGTATAATAGAATCATGGCATTCATCAAAGGGGTCTTCTTTTTGGCATTAAAGATATCTTTGTATGCTAATAAATAGATCATTGCTACCCATTGTTGCAATATTTTTACAGAGCCTTGTGTTTGGTTGTGGACTATTCTCTGCTCTTCCACTTCTCTTAGTGCTTGTGGATGTGAACATTATATCTTGTAGATTATTCTCTCACTGTGTTGTTTATTTCTCACTTAGATTATTCTTGCAAACCTATTATATGAAATGGGGAGCTTCTTGGTATCATATAGACTATTCTCGATTGTTAAGAATCTTTGATTATTCATATGCATTGCTGATAGATTACTCTCTCTTGTGTTATATGACTAATCTTGTTTCATTTTTAATTGTTGGTTTTATGATAGGAAAGTGTGCCCAATGTTTGGATCATTTTACTTTGGGTGGAAGCTGGGAGGGTTTGATTCAACTTCATTTCTAATGATAGTAGTGGACATTTCCCCTTACCATCGATTGCATTACAGACTCTTGTTATTTGTATTTCCCAAAATTTAGTTAGTTGCATATCATATTGCATTGTTTCATTTGCATGTTAGTTTCATTTCATTCTAATACCCAAATTATGATAGTTGAGACATCTTTGGAGGGATTTCCATTTCAATAGGGAAAGGTCTAATTGGGCCCTTTTATTGTGTAATCCTGTGAAGTTGAAAAAGGGAATTTTCCTAAGTCAACAAGTTGATAAATCCCTTTTATTCATTTTTGAAACATCACATTATGGCTTAAATCTTTTCTCATGTTATCAACCATATAGTTCATAGTAATTAACCATATCAACTAAATTCAACCATCATTGACCATAATCAATTGAAGTTAGCAATAATCAACTAATATTAAACCATAGTAAACAAAAGACAACCATAGTCAACCATAGTATCAAACTATTTTCATTTAAAGTCAAACATAGTCAACCATAATCAACTATCAACAACCAAAGTCATCCATAGTTAACCATAGTTAAGAAAAAACAACCATCATTGTTACACATTATTTTGGTCACCCCATTGATCACCTGACAACATGTGTTCATGTTCCCTAAAAATATTAAAATTCTCCATGGGAAAAGTGATTTGCTTTCCTCTACCAAAAACCATATGAAGGAAGGTCGTCGCACCCTGTTATATGCACGAGGTGCGACGATGCCTGATCGTCACACTCTGCACGATCGTCACACTCTGCACTAAACCTGGACTTCAATGTCATTGCATGCTTCTAGTGCATAGGGTGTGACGATGCTTAAAGCATGGGAAAAGTCAAATTTCATGACTGTTCTAGAAGGGGATATTCTAGAAGATGAGGTGGCCTCTGATCAGTTTGGATCTTACTCACTTCTTTGATTTGGTGGGATCATCCTAATCTTCTCATCCATCTCTCTTTCACACTATATAAGGAGGGATATCTCATGGAAAAGGCTAAGGTTGAATATGATAAGATTGGTAAGGAGAGTTCTAATTTAGATTATGCTTGAGAGCTTTTCTTTAGTTCTTCAAGTCAGATTGTGGATCTTCTTCATTCAAGACATTGGAGCAAAGGTGTGTGTGTTGAAGAAAAGAGCCATCGAAAGGGGACCTTGCAACATCAAGGCATGGGTTGTATTCTCCACTTTCTATTCACTTAATACAGTAATGAACTTCTTCCCTATTTAAGCATCTCGTCCTCTATTGTATAATTCCTTGATCATATACATAGACTTCATTAGAATATGTAGATCTTTGTTCCCCTTCTTTGTTGGTTTGTGATTCTTAGATGGGCTTACTATTCTGCAAACTCAAGGAAGGATCTACAAAGACGACACTAGCGAGGACAAGTGTCGTTTAAAAGGTACGTCACTTGTAACTCATTAAACTAGTTCATATGATGATGAAGTTTAAGGCGAAGTGTGCATTATGTTATGTTTTGTTCTAGTTTATTGTGGAAGCTAGGGAGATATGTTTATGTTTGCATTTACCGATTAATATGATAGCAAAATTGGCAACTCCATTGGGGACACAACTTTTTTTTGTTTTCCTCTTATTTTCTTTTATCCTACTTTCTTTTGGTCAAATTCATTCTCTGATTCTGTGGGTGATCCATCTAGACTCCCTGGGCCTGAAATTTCAGTAAGATTTTATGTTTTTCCCACCCATTTTCCTTTAGTTACAAAGATCGCCGCATTGTGCTATATAGACAGACTGCGACGATCCTCTCACGTTGCACCTTGTTGGTGCAAACTAGTGCGACAACGTCGCACTATACTCTATTGGCAGCATGTGACAAACCTAGATCGTTGCACTATGCTCCAATGTCACCTGCGACGATTCCTATAGGAATTGTTGGAAATAGCCAATTTTTCTTTTTTCACCCAGTTTTGCCTCAATTACTTGGGATGAACTTCTGATGCCAGTGATTGATTGATTAATAAGTTTGAAGCTTGCAATTGATTGATTTTAAGTAATTGAAATTTGTTCTTTGTAGATTTTGCAAGTTTTTCTTTTGATTCTTCTCGCAAGGGTATAATCTCTAGATCTCGGTCATAAGTGCTTGTTTGACAAAGAGTCTTTGATTTATTTGAAGTTTTGGATTGTTTTTACTTTCCAGATTGTTTATTGATTGAGAGACATTTTTGTTTTGTATTTTACAAAAGTCTTTCCTATCATTTTCATTTTTGTCTACCTTAAGGGTTTAATCTGGGAATTGTGTTGAGAATGTGTTCATTTTCTTGGATTACGCTTTCTTTTCTTCATTTACATCTCTGATCTGATTTGAGAAAGAAAGAACTAAAGTCATTTTTTTCTTTTTAGTAATCTTTCACAAGAAAATTATTGCATTCAAGATATTTTTCAAGAGACAAAATTGGAAATTTTTGTAGCTTATGATTATTTGGAATTTTGTTCATTTCAAATTGAGAAATTGTGATTTGTAGCTTTTGTACTTCAAAAAGAAATACCTTCTCCCTATTGTAATTAGATTTCATCTAATTGAAAGATTGCATATTCATCTCTTCTTGAATTTTGTTGGGTCAAGGTCACATACGTCATCAGTTTCATTGCCATCTCCCTTTTGAGCAAACAACAACCTTTAAAATACAACATAATTTTAAAATTTATTAGCAACTTTTATTTTCTATAAATTCTCTTCACCAACATTAGCTAGGATAGCATTTTGGAATAGGTTATAAGGCACACTCTCCAAAGCATCAAAACACACAATAGTATCTTGTGATAGGGAGAGTTCAAATCCACTTGCTGCATTTTGACCTAGGAAGTCATTCTAACACAAGGGTCAATTATGAGGTCGCATTAGGATTGGCAGAGTTACTCACCCTGCTTTGTCGGTCTTAGTGTAGAGATTGTGCATATTATTGGGGGTCACTTGAGAAGAAAATCTTGTGGGGACCTTCTTGAGTTGATTTCAGGCTAGATATCCTTCCTTTGCGCATGGATCGGACCGTCGATTGTTTCCCCAGACATCATTGTAATAATTGGTAACCTTAGTAGCCTATCTATTTAGGGTCTTTACACGAGGTGACTGTGGAGGGGAAACTCTTCATGGTATCTGGAATCGACGTTGGCCAAAATCACTCGAGCTCCTTGGAGGGTATACCCATGATTATGTGTAGGATCTTGCACCAGGGTGTAAGTCCGTTAGGAAGGTCATCAACGTAATGTTTCCACCCGCTTTATCCCAGCCCCTTCTTGTCTTGATTTCGCGATGTTGGATTTCATCACCAACTAGTGACTTTGAAATAAGAAGGTTTGTTTGCTTGGTTTGATTTCTAGATTTTATTAGTGAGTGTTGTTTGTTTCTCTAGTTGGCCATAGATTTGTTTTGTTCTTTATTTGGTGTGGCCAACATCGGCCTTCATCGTTCATGTAGGATGCAAGGGCTACCTCTCAAAGATCTGGAATGTTACCTCCCTTTGCTTCCTAACTCACCAGAGGGCTCTCCTGAGGGAGCAATCAATAACAAAGTAGCCTCTAAGGTAGACAATTCAAATTCTTTAGAGGGATTCTGACTTCTCGTAAATCTCTTATTGAGTGTTATACAAGATCCACATTTTCTTTGGATGAACTCATTAGGAGAACTTGTTTTTTATGAGAATATTGAAGTACCTACTGGACCTAACACAAATTTTGGAGTAGATGATCCACTTTTCCAAAGTGAATCATTTAGAACCCCGGTTCACACTGCCAGAATTGTTAATCCTAGCTTTGTCCCTGTCCATTCTGTTTGGGAAACTTCTTTGGGACACAATATTTTTGACACACTAGGAACGAGTCCTAATAAACCTATGGCATAGAAAATTCCTGAGACGTCTGTTACCTATATGGTACCTTTAGATCATTTTACTAGCACAACCAGTAATGTCTCACAGTTTCAGACCAATGTTTGGTTGGTTCTCACTCGATTCTCCCTCTCCAGATCGCCCACTCTACCATGGTCCCATAAGCTACGACTGTTTCTACCGGAAATGTGGTTATCACTCAAGATCCTATTGTGACACCACTTCCACTTAGATCAAATCTTTCACTTCTCGATGGGCATAACGATTTTAATACTTCCAATACTCTTCCCTCCCAGAATCCATCCAGAGGGTCTAAACATTTTGTTCCTCCTGGGTATAATGTTGCTAGTCATTTTGTTCCTACGCCTACCCGGGTTCTCTCCAGGGGGCCTTACGTTCCTCCTCCACCTCTGTCTTGAGGATCTAATCATCATGTCCCTAGTATCTCTAATCCAGTTAGAGGCACCGGTCATTTTGTCACTTCTGGTTTTCAGATTCCTGTTGGAGGCCAACCTCAAATTGGGGGACAACCTCAAGTTAGGGGGAAACCTCAAGTTGGAGGCCATAACCCAGTTTATGGACAAAGTATACCCGTGTTACAATTTCAACCTTGGAATATTCCTTTTCAAGGGAATCAACAACCGTCTGGGGGGGAAAATCCTTAATTTAATTATTTTGTACCCCCTAATTTTGAACAACCTTATCCAGGTTCTATGGATCCTACCTGGGGTCAAAATTTCCTGTCTAACATTCCTTTCCAAGGGAACATACCCAATCAACCAAATCTCGTTGGATATTGGAATCAAAATCCTCCATAGTCGAATCTGTCAGTACTATCTAATCATTTACAAACTTCTTATGGTCCTATTGGTATACCTACAGGACTTCCTCCTCAGAACTACCAGTTTCCTCAAGTGAACAAACAGTTTCCTTTTCTTTCTACTTTGGATTTACCAGATTATCTAGGATTTTGAATGATCCTGTTTTGCATTTTCCTTATTGGCCCGTCGTACCAACCAAATTACCATATGACATTCCTAAGTTTGACGGCCGATCAGAAAAAGACCCAAATAATCACATCATGACTTTCCATCTTTGGTGTTCGTCCAACTCATTGATGCATGACTCTATAAGATTACGAATTTTCCAATGAACTCTCACAGGTTCAAAAATCAAATGGTATATTGAATTACCACAAGGATTCTTTAATGACTTTAACATTTTAGCGATGGCATTCTTAACACATTACTAGTTGTCAATTCAATACGAGACATGAACCAAAATTTTGAGTTCTTTTAAAAAATCCTCTTCCACTCATATTTATGATCATATCCATGAGTGGAGGAGGAGGAGATGCTTAATCAAAGTTCCCCTTCCTAATCAACTATTGGCTGAGTGGTTTACCAAATCACTCATTGGGCCTATCACCCGTGATGTTTCCATGGGTGGTGTCATCACTGAAGAGCATGCGATTAGTCGTGCTCAATATCTAGATCTCATTTATTTGCAAATGGACACACTTTACGACTTGATCCCTGATGCTCCTCGTCCTTATACGAATCCTACCCCAACACCTCCAGTAGCTTCTCATGTTGTTGATGGTGTGATTGACACCTTTCATGCTGAGACTTAGTCTATACAAGTCGTTCATACCAATCCCAAATATACCACTTCTAATGTACATAATACTCCTACTCCTACTCCTTCTCCCGATAAAACTTCTGAAGTTAATTCGGTTCAATCTACACCTACCGGTAAAAATCAAAATAAAAAGAAAGGGAAGGGTAAGAATAATGAGGGCAAAAACAATAATCAACAATTTGAAAAACCCAAAACACAGCCTGTTGATGACAAACACAAACATAAACCTCGTTACCCTTGCCTTATTTGTGGTGACAACCATTATACGAAATATTTTCCACGACGTGATGAGGTTACTAAGTTCCTGCAAGGGACTGGGAAGCCTTCTACATCCGTTGTCTTGTCCCAACCATTTCCTTCTCAGCAACAACCCCAATTGGTCATTCATGACCAACCTTCTCCTTCTACCACGTCTTATGTCCTTATGTGTATTGGTGACTCCAAGAAGAATGAAGTTCCAGTCGCAACTCGAGCCAAAGATTATTCTCCTTCGAAAGAGAAAGTTGATGATTTACCACCTCTGTTGGTTCAACCTCCTCCATCAAATTCACCTCCAAACGGTCCTCTTCATCTCAAACGGCCGGGTCTTGATATAGTTTTTCTTACTCCTCCCAAGGGTGTTGTTCGAAAGTCTTCATTCAATCCTCATGCACATATTGCCCAAAACTATAGTATTGTAGAATATCTTGCGCAAGCACCCTCTACGATGTTGGATCTTGAAGTCCTTCAAATTTTTCCTACTCAACGGAAGGCGTTGTTAAATGATATTGGTGGAATTGATCCTACCGATACCAATTTGATAATCTTTGACTTGGAAGATCATATTCCAAGGCTTCCTCCTCAATTAGCGCTTCAGATCCAAGTTGTTGTGGAAAATAAGAATATTTTTCGAACCGTTATTGATGAAGGAGCCTCGACTTGCGTTATCTCTGTCACTTGTTGGAGAGATATTGGATCTCCTGCCCTTACCAAGTCACACAATACTCTTAAATATTTTAATGGTACGGGGTTTAAATCTTACGATGTTATTCCTTCATTGTCTATTACGTTAGAAGGTAAAGCAGTTAATGTCGAAGTTGAGGTCTTTGATGCACCTCTTGATTATAACCTTCTACTTGGTCGTAGTTGGATTGATTCCATGCATGCAGTTGTTGTTGGAAATACTAAAACAACTGAGAGGGGGGGTGAATCAGTTGTTTATGAGCTTAAACAATTTTATGCCTTCTAAACAATTATTAATATTTCTTCATGTGTCACTAAGCAATATACAGCATATGGACAGTAAGAGTAAAGGTCATCAGTCACACATAAAATACACACA